>CM059976.1:40881821-41140553 GCA_030490835.1 Annona cherimola
GAAAGCAGAGAAGTCAAGTCGATCTTCGAGTCGACTTGAACTTCGACTTGGGAGTGAAGTCGATAGTGAAGTCGACTCCACTAACGACTTCAAACAAGCCAAAACTGGACAAAGTTGAAAATGGAATTCTGACGAGTGAAGTCGCAAGCCAAGTCGACTCCACATGCGACTTGGGTAGTCAAGTCGCATACGAAGTCGACTCCAGCATCGACTTCGAAGTACACAAAAATGTCCAGCGTTGAAATCTGGCTCCCGAAGATGCGAAGTCGCAGACGAAGTCGACTCCAAGTGCGACTTGGGCGAAGTCGCAAACCAGGTCGACTCCAACTTCGACTTGAGAAGTTTTGAAGTCCAAGATGAAGATTCAAGCATATCCAAGACATCCATTTGAAGTTTCTCACATACAAATGAGCTTTAAAGACTATTCTTAAAGTGACTTAAGATCAAAGCAAGAATCCAAGTTCAAGTTCAAATCAAGTCTATCAAGCTCAAAGCAAATCTTCAAGCTAGCTTCCAAATGCAGTAAAAACCAAGTCATGAAGACCCAGTGAGTCCAAAGCAAAGCAAGGAAAATACACATATTTTGCAAGAACTCAAAGCTTTCAAATAGTTTGCAAGACTCAAGACATTTCAAGAAGATCAAGGCGTTTCTGCAATAGACCAAGCCAAGTCGCAACCCAAGTCGACTTCAGGATCGACTTGAGTTGAAGTCTGAAAGCCAAGTCGACCCAAGTCTCAGACTTGAGTTTCTGAAGAACCCAAGTCGCAGGCCAAGTCGACTCCATGTACGACTTGGAAGCCAAGTCGCAGGCCAAGTCGACTTCATCTTCGACTTGGAGTATAACGGTCAAATTTTTGACCGTTGGAGTTCATTTATTGCACGCCAACTACTTCTACAACGTTCATATTTTCCTCAATCTATAAAAGGACATTCAAATGAACGTGAGAAGAACAAGAGACACTACTCAAAAGATCAAAGAAAGAAAAGAAGTGCAAGAAAGACTTTCAAATACCTTTTCTCCATATTTGAGTGTTTCAAAGGAAGAAAGAGCTTCAAACTGCAAGTTGCTTCAACAATCATCATTCAAGCTATTTCTGATTTCTTCCTCGAGCTCAAAACTGCCTACACAAATCTGTAAAGTGTAGTTTTTATTTATTTCTTTATTTGGTTGTATAAATCTTGATTTAGCTTGAGTAGCTAAGATCAAGTGTATGCAAAGTAGGGTGTGATTGGAGTGAGACTCATCACCTACTTGTGCAAGTGAATATATATGCCCCCTAGAGCTTTGAATCTAGAAGAGAGCAAGTGGCTCTAGTTGTGTATGCCCCCTAGAGCTTTGAATCTAGAAGAGAGCAAGTGGCTCTAGTTGTGTATGCCCCCTAGAGCTTTGAATCTAGAAGAGAGCAAGTGGCTCTAGTTGTGTATGCCCCCTAGAGCTTTGAATCTAGAAGAGAGCGGTGACTCTAAGTGTATTCTTGGAATACATAGTGGAACCCAAGTCACAACGGAGTGTGAGCTTGGAAGAGTGGAGTAGGGAAGGTTTGCCCGAACCACTATAAATCTTGTGTTCTACTTATTTTTACTGCTTTATCTTATTTGCTCTCCATTCGCTTAAAAAGGGGATTAACTTTTTAAAGGGGTTAAGATTTTTAAGTTTACCAAAGAAATTTTAAAGAACCCAATTCACCCCTCCCCTCTTGGGTTTAGCCATCAACTCGGGACCAACATCATCATGTAATCATAAATAAAAATCAAAACAACAACATCGCATAAGGTTTAAGAAAATTTCTGTTATGATTTTCAATCCATAATCAAGGGGTATACGTACATGTATTGGATCCAACATTGAACTCCATTTTCCTAGCTTGGTTTCTCTTCTTTCTTCTCATTTTTACTTCTCTTTTTCTCCTCTTTTTCTCCACTAATACTCTCCCTTGAGCTGCTGGAAAATGAGAGCGTGCAACTGCCTTACTTTGGGGGTCTTTCCCTTTGACTTCTCTCTCTCTTACACCTATGGACTACCACTTCATGTATGGCTGGATTTTCTAGCTTTGTGGGCCCCATTTGCCACATCATTTAGCATGTAATTAAAGGATATTTATCCCTTTAATGGCATGGAAAAATGTGGTCCATTTAAACTTGATAATTATCTTTAAAAAATCATCAAAAATCCATGCATTAAAGTCCATGATGCTGCCCCCTGTTTGGACGTCCACTTTAAGCAGCTTTTGCACATTTTTTTCACACCATTTTACTTTAATTAATGGGTAATTAATCACCCTAGGTAATAGCCTACTTAGGGGTCCACTTCGATTATTAAAAAAATCATAAAAAATCACTTTTCCAGCCTTGGACGTCACTCACCATTGCTGTCCATGCAAATCAACGTCCATATCAGCTGCTCCTTTGCAATTTTTCCACACAATTGCAGCCTTTTATTAATATACACTTAATTTGTGAAACCCCAACCTAAGTAAGATTCAATGTGTGCATTAAACATGTACATGTGACTTATATATGATTAAATGGAAATTTTGGATGATTTTAGGATTTTATGATATGTTGCAATTAGGGTTTAATTAAGAAGGGTGATTAAAAATTTAATCGCCGGAGCCCAATATGAGTCAAGGTGACTAAAGGGGCATAATGAGGATTAAAACAAGCTAATGTGGCATGAATTTTTAGTTTAATTTCCATGATTTAATTAATGGAGATTAAAATGGAAATTGTGGAATTATGTTGGAAAACACTAGAAAATTCATAACTCAACGCCTGTAAGGCGGATTCAAGTGAAATTTGAGATGAAAGTTTATGATGTTGGGTTTGACATCATGGAATTATTGGATTATGAAAATTCTTGATGAAATTGGATTATTTATTTATTGATCATATTTCAATTTCAACCGTTAACTTTAAACGGCTATAACGGGAGCTAGGAAAATCGGATTGAGATGAAATTTGAAACGGTTGAATAAAATTATGAGATGTTTATTTTGGATGGCTTGGATTAAGCTTGAAATGTTGGAAAATTACCTGCAATGAAAAAGGTGAGCATGGTTGACTAATGCACCTCAAAAGTACTCTACATTTAATGCTAGAGTACAAAGCATGAGTGCATGAATTTAATGACATTTGAGGTGTCAAGTGCAGGCCATTTCTAAGGTATTTTATGAATTAATATAAAATGCAAATATCCAAATAAAATCTCAGCAATAAATTATCACAATTGATGGAGCTATGGGTGCTCAAGTGAGCATAGGTGAGGTGTCCAAGGTAAGCACGTTCATGGGCTGCTCTTGATGCATATTTCTGAATTTTTATTTTATAAAATATATATATATACAGCTGCCATGTTGGGATGTATAAATAAGCATTTAATTATGTGAGAAAAATTCAAGAAAATTCGTGAATAGTAGCTGCCATGAAAGGTGGAAAAATGGACAGCTTGTGTATGCAAATGACATCCAATATTTGATGCTGCTGCAATGATTTTTCTTAATTTTTTACACCAAATTAATACATGAATTAAGGATTAATTAGGTGTATAATTTACCCTTAAAATTAGGTCATTAAAAATGGGAGACAAATCGGAAAATGGGCAGTAGCTGGACGTTATGGTGGAAGCAGATTTACGGTCAAGATGAGGGCAGATTTGTGGATTTTTAAAAAATGGCAAAATGCAATTTTATATGGCTGTGAGTTCACCAGCACATAAGGGGGATAGGGATGCATTTATGTGTGTGGAAAATGCCCAGAAAGTGGGGCCCATAGCTGGAGAAATTTCAGCTCCTCAAAGGCATGCACGTTCACATGAGAGAGAGAGCCCTTGGAAATTTCCAAATGCTGGATTTTTATTCCATGCAAACAGAAGCTCACATCCCCAACTTGGCCAGCAAGGAGAAGGAAAAACCAAAGGAAAAGAAGGGGAATTTGAGGAGGAAAACTCTCCCAAGCGATTAGGGTTTGGAGAGCATCAATTCAAGTAAGTATAAGGGTTATTTTTATTAGGTTATCTTGAGTTCTTGAACTCCAAAGTTCTAAATATAAAATGGATGTTTAAACATGCTTTAAAGTGATGATTCAACATGCTTTTGAATGAATATGGAATGGGTTTTAGCTTGCATGCATGAAACTCCATGATTTAGATGATGACAAGTGAAGTTTTGAATGGTATATGATGTTATAAATTAGATTATGGACGGAATAGTAAATGGATGAATTTTAGCATGAAAAGTTTTAGGATTAATCCTTATAGGGTTATTAAGGAACGACCAAATTTTCAGCTTAAAATAATAACTACTTTACAAATAAAAAATCCGAGAAAATTAGCCCAAACAGGGTAAAACGGGTAACAGGATCAGCTGTAGAAAATGATTTTTAATAATTTTTATACAAGGATTTTTGGGCTGAAAAGTTTACAGAATATATAAGATATATTTATTATTACAATAAAAAATTAAAATGATAATTTTATGGGTGTAAATATACCCCCATAATTAACGTCATTCAGGCTGTCTGAAAATAGATTCTGCTGTCCAGCAAGGTAAAAATGCCAAAATAAATATATAATGTCAATATTTTGTGCTGAAATTTTTATGAAAGTTAATTCATGACGTTATTCAGTAATGGTAGAAATTTCAGATCAAAAATACTTGATTTGATATTAATTAAAGTTTATGATATTTCAGTACGCCTGATTTCAGCATATGTGGTTAGTTTGAGAAAAAAATCAAAAAGAAATATGAAACCTATGTAGAAATGATCCAAATTGATATATGTGTTAAATAATTAAATATGGATTAATAAAAGTGGGATTATATGCTGAAATTTCGTATTTATATAATTGCCTAAGGTTATGTGTCAAAAGACACGTTAAACGGGTGAAAAATGGGTTCCAAACTAGCTGTTTTGGAAACCTATGGCAAGTGGATTTAAACCCCATAAAAATACCCTAAATGAAGTGTTAATTAAGGGTAATTAACCCGCTGAAATATGAATTAAATTTCTGCCTTGGAAAATTTAATGAAATATCTTATGTATATGTTGCCAAATGGGCATATGAGAAGGAATAAATATGCAAGGTTGATGAATGACTTGTGAAATTTGGTTTTGTGCAAAAATTCATGAAAATATGATATATTTTATGGATATATTCCTGTTTAGGAAAATTTTCCATAGCACATATTATATGTGTCATTAAGAGGGTTTAAGTGCAAGATATGCATGATGAAAAGGGGTAATGAGTTAATGTGATATGCTAAAATGAAAAATGGATGGAAACATGTTGAAACTTGTAAACAAGGTGCTGTTTCGATAATCTTTGTTAATCTCAAAATTTGGGATTGATATATGAAGCTTAAACTCATGAACATGTGCTTAAAGTAAGCACTAATGAAGGAAATGTGAAAAATGGATAAGTAAATAACAGATGAAGGATATATGTTAATGAAAAATATATGGGTTGGAAAACTAAGTTATGTGTAAGCATATGAGATTTGTATGTATAAATGCAATGTCGTGTTTATGCGTATAGGCAAGGAAAATAATAGAGGAAAAGGGATTATGGCGATCTCAGGTAAGCAAGCAAACTTTCTAAAATGTCATTTTCTTTCTATGTGATTGATATGATTGAATTGTCTATGTTTATGTTTTAACGAATGGGCAAGCACAAGTTTTGAATATGACGGCTTTAATGTAAAGCCATAAGTTTTGAAAAATGATGACTTTAATGAAAAGTCTTAAGGTTTGCTTCATGGGAAGCAAGCAACACTTCTTAAGATAAATAATTTATCCTAAGTGTTGCCAAGGATGAGAATGCTTCATGTTAATGGAATTGAGAAATTTTGCTTATAAGTAAGCAAGTTCTCCATGCTAATATTTTTTTAAGGATTTCATGTTTGATATCGATGGTTTTAAGAATTTGCTTTTAAGCAAGCAAGTTCTATATGATATTGTTCAACAACATTTTATAAGAAAAAAAGGAATTTTACCCTTTTTCATAAAATATTGTTTGTAAATGAGTTTTGAGTTATTTCTACAATAACTCGTGATAAACAATGATGAAAAAGATTTATTTTGCTAGGTCAAGATAATTAAATAATAAATGATATTTTGCACATAGACCAGATGTATTGAAATGATGTTCGAAAAGTTTTGATTTCCTTCAGACAAGGAAATTTATGTTAAAAATATTTATACGGATGTGTTAAAAAGGGATTTATGGATGACCAACCTCCTATGATTGATTTCATAAAATGGTTTGATTTCAGGTTGCTTAATGGCATACAAAAGATTGTGCAATTTTCCTATATGTAAAAATAATAGATATGTGGACAATTATTAAATTTTTAGGCCATGGACAAGGGGATAGCATAATTGCATAACTTTTGTAAACAAAAGGCCCTGAAATGGAAACCAAGCAAATATTTGAGAAAAATATGATTAATTTATGAAAATCCAAAGGATTTGAAATTCTTTCATTTAAAAGGATTTTAAGATGTATTGTTCTCAAAAATTTCAAATGTTATCAAAATATTTTACTTAAAACGTTTTTAAAGGAATTTAAGGAAGGTCATCCTAAAACTAAATTTCAAATAACAACTTGTTAAAGTGGGTGCGCTCGCTTACAAGTTGACACGGACTGCGGTCTGTGATGTGGTTTTGAAAATTACTCTTAAATATAGACTTCGGTCTATGATTTTTGTGCATATGGATGCAGACTGCGGTCTGTGATCCCAGTTTAAAAGGACATGGGCTGCGGTCTGTGGTTCTTTAAACCAAACGGACTGCGGTTCGTCAGGATAACGTACGGTGCACCAGTACGAGGAATAGGCTGGTTGTAGAGCACGGTTGGGATGATCGGGGCCTACTCTACATAAGGCCAAGTCGCTAAGGGATGGCAGGAGTGCCAGCGGCGCCCTCCTTGAGATGGGAGCAGGATAAATAAATAGCCGCTAGGATAGCGTGTTGTTAAGGATTCTCTTCCAAAAGGTAGCATAATCACTAGCTAAGTGTCACTACCGGATGGGGAGAAATGTATTTGCTTATGTTTTATTTCTGAAAAGCTCAAACATTGGGTCATGAAAATATGATTTTATGAAAGTATCCTAAAGGGATTTTTATGAAATGATTACCCTAAAAGAAAGGGTGTTTTACACAAAAGTGTAAATAACAGGAATTAAAGAAAATGTGTTTATGCAAATGCATTTATGAAAATGATTTACGTATTTTGTTTCCTTTGTTTGCTATAAACAAGCCCCAAGACGGGGTATTATGAAAAGGATTTATGTGAAACTTGAGATGGACATAAGAATGTTCATTTCTAAAAGAACCTAAATGATAAGGGTTTATGGACGTAAAACGTCCTATGTTAATTTGTTGGATTTTATAATGAAAAAATATTTTTGGACATAAAAGTGTCCTTTGCCGAGAAAGGCTTATGTGATTGATGTTTTAGGACATATGAATGTCCATTCCCAAAGGAAATTATGTGAAAAATGTTTTGAGACATAAAATGTCTCATGGCTAAAGGATTTTATGATGGTTTATGTTAATGATGTTTTGAGACATGAGGTGTCTCCTTTGCCTAAGAATTTATAAGAAAAATGTTTTGGACGTAAAACGTCCACTGGCAACTGATGATTTCATGTAATATCTATGAACATTGAAAATATTCATATAAGAATTAAAGGGATTCTATCAGAGAAGGTAAAACGTGTACGTTTTGCTTTAACAAGCCTCATGTGGCTTGTATATGATTTTAATAATGAATGCTTGATGAAAATGTTCAAGGACATGGAATTGTCCTCATGATCAAAAGATTTCATGATGGTATTTTAGGACATATATATGTCCTTAAGAAACAGGTGTTCAAAATGTTTATGAAAAATGTTTTCAAGGAAGTCTTGCCCTAAAGATAAAATACTTGCTTACTGAGTTGTCACTCACGTTTTGTTTTCCCAACCCATAGACAGGTGAAAGAAGAGATCTGGCAAAGGAACGGGAGCCATCCATTGAAGAAATGGAAAGTTATGATAAGTTTCATGTACTAAGGTATGCTAATGTCTTTGTGAACTTAATTAGAATTTTAAGTTCTATATATGATTCAAAGATTGAATCTATGAATGTATGGATGTATGGATTGTAAAATGTAATGCTTGAGTCAAGGAAACTTTCACTGTAGAAAGGCATAAAAAGATGCTATGAGTTTGTGTATATGAACTTAGTTAGAATTCTAAGTTCCATGTGAATCAAGGACTGAATGTATGCAAGTATGATATGTACAATGATTGAGTGTATAATGACAGGCATGTAAAGATGCTATGAATGAAATGATGAATTTTATTACAAGCGAAATGTCCCAATGTGTGATGATTGTCATGTCAAGTTTATGATTGATGACAGATAAATAAATGAAAAAAATTTAAACGTATTCCAATTAAGAATCCGCCGCGTGATCAAGACAACAATCCTGATTCACATTTACCAATCGATAGATCTTGAGGTAAGGAAGTGACGTCTCGGTTCGGGTCGCCACATAATTACCCTAGCTAGGAGCTCATTTAGGGGACAAATTAGCTATTAAAAAATCAAATAAAATCATAAAAAATGTTTGACTAGACATCACTCCATAGCTACATGTTGCTATCCACTTGGTAGGGTCCACTTATCTTTGACTTTTTGGCATTTTCTTGCCATAAAATTAACCCCAAATCACGTCCACATCTCCCCCTAGCTGCATAAGTAAATTAAATACACATTTTTCATTTTTAAAAAATAAAAAATTCCATGCAATAGCCCCTTGATCGTCCATGTGTGGGCCACCTACTCTACCTCACTTGAGCTAGCCATTTAGCTCCTTAAATCATGCCATTAATCACTTGATTTTATCATGAATTTTGTCAATTAAAGTAATTCATAAAATTCATGTGTAATTATCTCCTTTGGACACATCATTTTTGTCATTAAAAATATAGTGAATCACCTTACTTTAACAAAAATACAAACTTACTTTTTGGTGCACAAAAATCAAAGGTATACACCTTATTTTTGTGCAACCATGATCCCATTATCATTAGCTTAATCAAGCCTCTCATTTCATTCATCCCATAATTTTAGCCGTTCATTTCAAATTTCGTCTCAATCCGACTTTTCTAGCTCAAGTTATGATTATTTGAGGTCATCCTTGGATTTTGATGGTGATGATCGATTTTCACCCTAATTTCATCATTATTTTCATAATCCAACCTTTCCATATGATTAATCACAAAATTATGTGCTTAACTTTCAATTTTCATCTTAAACCGCCTTCCCGGCGTCGAGTTACGCATTTTCTAGTATTTACTATCTTAAGTCCATAATTACTAACATAATCTTCATTAATTAAATCTTAATATATGAGGTAATTATCCTCAATATATTAACATTCCATAATCATCATTAAGCCTCTTCAATTACATTGACCCATATCGGCTTATATTGATCATTCATAACCACTTGTCCTAATTGCAATAAATCATCAATATTTCTTAGGAAAATCATTTATAATTCATCTAAATCATATATGATTCATATGTATATTCCAAATGCATATACATAAGCCTTGGGACTGGGTATCACAATCCTCCCACCTTATAAAAGGTTTCGTCCCGAAACCTGTTATATTTTCAATATCGGGGTAAGGTTCATATGAAATAGCCAATCTTATCATCTTTTCCAATACTTCAATGGCTTACTACGCTTCCACTGCGCTACTTTGCCTTGGTGGCATTTTTAGCCTTGGTCCAATAGACCTATCATTTATCTATACAGTTTCCTATTCCCTGTTCCTATATGGGCTTCTCATTGTAATTGTTCTTTTCTTTATGCCATCCATCTCTTATTCTTATGGTAAGCATACTATTATTCTTATACATTATTCTTATACATAGAGAAATTATAGAATTTCTCATCTTATCATAGGGTAAGATCTAGGCTATCCATTCTTTCATACAAAATAGAAATCCATAGCAATCATTTTATATAACATTCATATAACATAATACATTCATTTTATAGCATAGAGCAAAGTTGCTCTCACATAAAATTTTATACATGTCTTAGCAAAAGATACTTTTGCTAAACTATACATTCTTTCTCCTCTCATAATGTCTATAACCAAGTTATACTAGCATAGACTACTTAATAGGAATACCAATATTAAACCGGTCTAATAGATTTTCTTTCTTGTCTCCCTTTCCAGTTTCCATAAATTAGTAAGGGTCCTTATCATTCGTTCTAATCTCATTTCTTATAAACATCATAGAGAGATAATTTCTATCATACCTATCTTCCAATATAGTCGGAATTGAAGAAAATTTCGGCAATCAATCTTGCCTTCATTTTTCTTCATCTATCTACCATTCCTTGCTATGATATACCAACTTTTGTGGTATCATATATGTGCAATCTTCTTTCCTTCCATACATGCTAACTAGTCATGGTTCGCTATACCTTTTTGCAATAATTTGCAGGAATTTTCTATCAATTATAGCTATCGGTTGAGTTGACCTTTCTTACTCATTTCTTTCCCTACACCAGATTCCTTAATCTTTAGTGACAAGTTGTCTTTGCCCTGATTGTACATGTTAACTACCAACATGTATTATATCCTGGTGTCTTATTGGAAAATATTTCTTAAAAATTTCACCAGATTACCTTCTTTGATTATGGCATAAAAGCCATTAGGGTTTCCTATCACTTATAAGCATTGTTAATCAATGCTTTGACCATATATAAGACTACATGTTCAAACCTTGAACATATTCTTGGTTTCAGTCATCCACTACTCAGATTGTATAGAATCTGATTTACCTGAGAACTTAGGTGGATACTGTGGCACCCCGAACCGAGGCGTCCACATAGTCCTTACTCCGGGATTTTGTCGATTGGTAAACGTGACTCAGGATTGTTGCCCTGATCACGCGACGGGTACTTAATTCGAACTTGTCCAATTTTTTTTTCTTTTCTTTCACCACATAACATATACTCATCATCATTCATAATGGATTCATTCATATCATCATAAATCATCAATTTCTTATATTATTCAAAACTTCATAATTTCATACAACCTATGTCTTTTCTCATCATATCTCATTAGGGTATCTATTCATACAAAAATCTACTAACCTTTGTAGATTCCTCTTTTTCTTTAGCAACAAATGCCCTTCATCTCTTGGCTTTCCCTACACCTGTCTGAGATTGGGAAAACAAAACATGAGTTGGAACTCAATAAGCAAGCATTTTTCATTTTAAATACATTCCTCTCCATTCGATAGAAGACACTTACCAAGTGATCAACTATCAAATGCACAGAAATTTTTTCATAAAAATCATTTCATAAACATTGGATGTGCAAATGCTTCCTTTCCATTCCTGACATAAACCTTCGTGTGTGGGTACGCTAGCCCAGGGAACATCTCACATAGCATGGTGCAATATGCCGACTTTCTCCAACTTTGCCTCATCAAGGGGAACCTCTCTTCCTCTTGACGCCTACATGGTCTCCTACGTTCATGACTTTTGATTTTTCCGGCATTATATACCTCTTACACTAGGTGACTTGTCATTCTCATGTAGAGAATTATTTGCACCATCCCTTAAAAATATCATTTTCAAATCCATGCTTTCCTTTTCAATCCATGTATGAAAATGCAATGCATTCATTCACACATAACATTCCTTTGCCTCCACCTCTTGGGAGGACGCTGCCGGCACACAGCCCATACGACTCGGCAGTAGTGAAGGGGGACCCTTTGATCCGCTTTCTACCTCCACTAAAACCTCTTCATTATGCATCATACATGTGTACATGTCCATGAACATCACATGATATCACTATACCGGCATGACTTTTCATAAAAACTCATAAACATTCATCATTTCAAAACATTATAGGAATGACCACCCTTAAACACATTTCATAAATACTTCAAAATAAAACTTATTTTCAAAAAGATTTTGCATGCTTACCTCCTGAGTTCGTGTCCTCTACCTTTTCTTTTCCTTTTCCAATACAAAGAAAAATGATATTTTATCTATATCATTCCATGTCTTAGATTGCTTCCCATGCATGCTTTATGATCGCATATTACCTCATTTTTATAGAGGTTATCCCTTTATAAATACTTAATCATTACCTCTCTTCCTCTTCACAATGTGTTGGTTACTGTTCATGAGTTCCAAAAATTGACATTTTTTCTAAAAATAAAAAATACCATGACATAGCTTATGTTTAGTATATCATGGGAAGATTCATGAATTTTGAATTCATCATCATTTACTTAGCCAAATAAATCATTTTCTCCATATATTAAAATTCATCATAATTTCACTTAAGCATAATCCTTAAATCCAAAAATTATGAGATCAATATATCATCATTCCAATATCATAATTATCATAATCATTCATTCCAAATCATCATTTAGCAATATTGGAGCATTATTTGCACATTGTATACATGATTTTCTCGAATGCTCTATCTTTGCTCCAAATTCTTGATATTTTGGCATAATTCAAATTAAGCATTATAACTATACTTATTTTCTCATGTTTAGGCATTATCTAAGCATGGTTTTATCTTACTTAACATCCAAAAGAAATTTGGGAATAATTTCCTTACCTCAAGTGGAGAACTTCCCTCCTACTCGGCTCTTTCTCTCTCTTTCCTTCTCTCCTTCTTTCTCCAAAGGCCAAAAATGAATTTTGGGGGTCGAAAATGCTCAATGGAGCTGGAATTTGTGCCTTTGGACGTTCACCATGCTCCCCTATTTATAGCATGACATGTTTCATAAAATTATAATTTACCCCTTGCTTGAGGTACTTAATTCTAAATATTTTATTTTCCAATTTCCATGATTTGTTTTGAGAAATGTGCAGCCACCCTAGCTACTATTCATGCCCCCTAGCTGTAGCTATTTATTTATGATTTTTGATTTATTAAAATTAATTATTTTAAGCTAATTAAATCTCAACCATTGATTCTTGATAAGATTGATTTTGGACCAATGGATTTTGGCCCAAAATTCAAGCCTCCAACAGCCATTGCAGATTTTCATTAATTATTTAATTTTTTTAATTAATTAAAATTAACAAAGTCAAACTTGGAATTAATGAAAAAGAAAATTTGTTTTTTGATCTTCTAATGACGTTTCATCATGACCTCTGATTCATGGTTTTTGTCAAATCCTAAACCATTCATCATGTTCGTCATAAATATTTGGCCATCCATAAAAAAATTTACTTCAATCCGACGTCCGGATTGTAATTTATGAATTTTTCTTTATTTTCTCCAAAATTTTCACTAAAATCCGAAATTCCATTAAAATATAAAAAAGTATTGCTATTTCGTCCTGTAGTGATTAAATATCTTTTTTCGTCTTTTTGTGATTAGGTTAATCCAAGTGATTAACTCTTAATCACGTGTCTTAATTCCAAGGTTACTACTCACATGCACTATTCATCCGAATTTCATTATTAATTATTTTAACCTCTATTCCCACATATTTTCATACTCATGAATGTATATTTTCCTAATATATTACCTAGGGTTTACAACCCTAGGATTTTATATACGTGTCTAAGATCGGGGTTTCATAGATACTGAGCTAGAAAGACATTAATAACCTTTCCGTTTACTTCTATCTTATTATTATCAACCCTTAAAGGTTTGGGTACTAGGTTAATAATTATTACATGTACTGGTCCGTCACTTCTACCTTTTTTTAATTGGTTCTGTTGGGCTTTTCCCAAAGGCCTTGTATTATTCTTCTGTCTGGGCCGCTCAATCTCGAGTGGCCTACTTGCACAACTCCTTCTAAAGCTGCAGTTATCCTTTCCTCTACTCTTTTCACCTGTGAGGTATTTTTATAGTGGTAACACCTCCAATCATTTGACTCAAGGTTCATAGTAGCCCCTCGTTGACGAGTTCATGGACTCACTTATCCTGGTCGTTTAGATTTGCTACTGGCTTCTCTTCTTTTCCTATTGACTCATATCTGCAACTGCCTTTCCCTTGTTCAAAAACTAAGGTGATAGGCATGTTGTAGAATGCAACATATAAAATCATATTAGTATAATCGTATCTTATTATAGAATCATGCATATCATATCTATTCAATCATATAATCTAGAAAGATCAATGACCTTTCTTTTTTCATATAACTTAGCATTTGAATGAAATCAAATGCACCTATATTTCCATAACATCAAACATCATACATTTATAAAAATCAATAAGGAAACTTTTTTTTTCCTACCTTTTTCATTTCTATTTTCACCTTTCATAGTGTAAGGTTATTTTTCCTTACACATATAGATTATATTTACAAAATCTGTCATTTTCTCATAATCATAATTCTAGACCAACAATCACTTAGAAAGTTGGCGCATTCATGCCTTCCATTTGTCTCTATGGCGACACCTTAAATATATAAAGTATAGCACAGTCCTGTGCTACCTTAAGTGAGGTATAGTTTACCTTAGGTAAGGGGGGTCTCTATATAGGGTTCCATTATTCAACCCATCATCTGTTCCTATTCCCTTTATCCTTTGTCTTTTCTTAGATTCTCCTACCTCCTTCATCTCATCTGACCTCATATCATTTTTCCTTCATATACCATCTACAATATGAAACATAACAACCAGCTACATTTCCTTAAATGGCCATATCCTTGTGTCACAATGACATATAGTAAAAGACAATACATATCATATATGTCTTATAAGCTCAATCTATCTCTTTCATCATTTTCTATTTTTCCTCTACTTCTATCTATCAATCCTTGGTAAAATATCATCTTTGTGATATCAAATCTTTTCTTACCATGCCTATTTACCAATCCATACTCTGATACCAACTTCTGTGATATCAGACTTATCCTTTTATCATCCTTTATTTTCTCCTTCCCACGCCTGTTTACCAATCCTTACTCTGATACCAACTTCTGTGGTGCCCCAAATCAAAACGTCACTTCCTTACCTCAAGATCTTATTGATTGGTAAATGTGAATCAGGATTGTAGCCCTGATCACGTGGCGGGTTCTTAATTTGACCTCGTCCAAATTTTTTTTTCTATCGTCATTCATTTCCTTGCATTCTACATCATTCATCATACAAATGACAATACACTTGTAATAAATTTCATATTTCATTTCATAATATCTCATTATAATTTTCTACAATAACATTTTACATCCATACATACATACAGTCAATCATTAAATCACATGGAACTTAAAATTCTAATTAAGTTCACATCCACATACCTTAGAACTTTAAACCATGTTATCCATACATCATGGCTACCATTACATACCTTCCTTCATAGCTTAGATTTGCATCCTCTTGAGTTTCCCAGTACCTGTCTAAGGTTTGAGAAAACAAAATGTCAGTGACAACTCAGTAAGCAAGTATTTTATCTTTTAGGGCAAGGCTTCCTTTTAAAACAGTTTCCTTAAACATCTTGAACACCTTTTTACTTGAGGACATATATATGTCCTATTACATTGACGTGAAATCCTTTGTTCATAAGGAAAATTCTATGTCCTAGAACATTTTCATAAACACCATTCTTAAAATCCTTTACAAGCCACGTCTGGGCTTGTTAAGACAAAACATATATGTTTTAGCTTCATTAATTTATTTCCTTTAGTCTTGTATGAATATTTATAATGTTCCAAGACATTTACATAAAATCGTCTTTTGCCAATGGACGTTTTACGTCCAAAATATTTTTCTTATAAACCTTTGGCAAAGATGGACATTATTATGTCCTAAAACACTTTTCATTTAAGCCCTTTGGCGATGGACATTCTTATGTCCAAAAATATTTATCATTCAAATTCTTTGGAAATGGACATTCCTATGTCCAAAATCAAGTTTGATATATATCCTTTTCATAATCCCCATCTTGGGGCTTGTTTATAGCAAACAAGGCATAAAACACATTTTTCTTGTAAAACTTTTTTCATAATTTCCATCTTGAGGCTTGTTTATAGCAAACAAGATATAGGGTGTGTTTGGTTGGAGGTAAAACTTTTGATGAAAATTTTCTGGAGTAGAAGTTGTCAAATCAATAGAAAATGATGTGATATAATAGGAGTAATGATGAGGAATAAAGATAATAAAGTTAAAATAGATAGGTTAGTTGTATGGGTAGTTGTGTAGAAATGATTGAAAAGTAGGGTAGTTTGTATAGAAAAATGTGAAAAAATAATTAAAAAATAGAGTAATTATGGAGTGTGAAAAGTTTTGGTTGACACTTTCTTGCCCTAAACAAACACACCCATAAAATACATAAACACTTTCTTATAAGCATTTGTATAAAAATATTTCCTTTCATCCTTGTTATTTACACTTTTTGTGTAAAACACCCTATCGTTAGGGTAACCATGTCTTAAAATCCATTTAAGATAACTTTTCGTAAAAATGATTTTATGTCCCAATGTTTAGGCTTTTCAAAAGCAAAACATAAACAAATGCATTTCTCTCTATCTAGTAGTGACACTTAGCAAGTGATCACTCTACCTTTTCGAAGAGAATCCTTCACAGCAAACTAACTAGTCGGCTGTTTTCTTCATCCTACTCCCATCTCAGGGAGGGTGCCGAAGGCCTCCTGCTGTGGCGCCCCGGCCCGAGCGTCACATCCTTACCTCAGGATCTATCGATTGGTAAATGTGAATCAGGATTGTTGCCCTCATCACGCGACGGGTTCGTATTGGATATTTATCCAGTTAATCCTAACTCCTTAGGAGCTTATATCATTCCACTTGTTTCAAGTTTCCATCAAATCCCTTTCTAGGCCATTATGTCATTTGAGAATTACACATGTCATCTCATAACCTTCATACTTATTCATATCATGATATTTCATGCCTTAGCATTTACTCGTAAAACTTTTTCCGCCAATCCATAGGCATAAAACATCACATAATTCTTCTACAACATCAAATAACAATTTAATTGTTAACATTCATATAACTGTTCAACCCTTAGGTTCATACACAGGTAACTCGTAGAAATCCATTCATCATTGAATCTCCACCTGTGCTCCTTGCCTCCTTCCTTTCACCTGTCTATGGGTTTGGAAAACAAAACGTGAGTTGAAACTCAGTAAGAAAGCTTAGGGTTTTCATGCAATTCATTTTGAAAGCAACACTCTTTAAAAACATTTTCCTCCATTCAGTAGAGACACTTAGCAAGTGATCAACTACCTGCAGAGCAGAAACTTTTTCATAAACCATTCAAACACTTTTCATAAACATTTCATGAAAATCATTCATGAAAAACCATTCACGTAAACCATTCGTAAATATTTCATAAACATTGGATGTGCAAATTCATCATTTCCATTGATGACGTTATCCTTCATGTGATGGTACGCTAGCACGGGGAACACTCTTTCATATCATGATCCTTTCCATCCTTGGCGCCGGACCTACCGACTTGGCAACGTCAAGGGGGACTCCTTGTCCACTTACTACCTCAACTAGCCAACCTCACCGGTCCTTTCCGACTTGGCGACGTCAAGGGGGACTCCTTATCCACTTACTACCTCGACTAGCCTACTTGATTTCCATTCCATGCATGACTTTTAGTCACCCCGGCATTATATACCCTCTTACACATGGAACTTGTCATTCTCATGTAGAGAATTCTTTGCACCATCCCTTTTAAACACCGTTTCAATGAAACATCGTATAAACCCATGTTTCAACACATTTCATGCACAATTGCAAAACCATAAGCAATCATTTATTTCAACAGAAATAAACATTTCAATCTCATAAAACAAGGAATGGCCATCCTTAAATACCTTGTAATGAAAACCAAAATCATTTAGAAAGCTACTTGCTTACCTTGCTTGCTTAGCTTCCCGTTTCGCTTATCCCTTTGCCTATACATATAAGAATGATATAACATTCATATATTTCCTTTGCTTGCATTCAACTCAGTTTTCCAACCCATTTGCATTAACATACATAATTCCTTCGACTTCTCAAGTCGTTATACCCATATAGTACATACTTATTGATGAGCTTTTACACACCCTATTTAATCCCATAAATAGTTTAATCATCCGATCTCTTAATAATCATTCAATAACCATTATTTAATGGCTCATTATCTTCCTTAAGCCATTTTCCACTTATGCATGTCTATCCTTTCACATATGCCCATTTGGCAACACATATATGAGGCCTTTAATGAAATTTCCCAAGTCAGAAATTTAATCCACATTCCAGCATGATAATTATCCTTAATTATAACTTTACTTAGGGTATTTTTATGGAATTTAAATCCACTAATCATAGGTTTCCAAAACAGCAACTTTGGAACCCATTTTTCACCCATTTAACGTGTCTCTTGACACATAACCCTAAGCAGTTCAATAAATCCGAATTTTCAGTAAATCATCCCACTTTTCCTAACCCAAATTTATGGTATTAACACATATATCAATTTGGTTCATTTATACAGAGATTTCATATTTCTTTTTGATTTTCTTCTCAAACTATCCACATATGATGAAATTAGGTGTACTGAAATCTCAAAATCTTGAATTAATATCAAATCAAGTATTTTTGATCTGAAATTTCTTCCACACCTCAATAACTACATTAATTAACCAAAATAAATATTTTAAGCACGAAATATTTAAAATTTATATTTATTTTGGTATTTTTACCTTGCTGAACAGCAACATCTAATTTCAGACAGCCTGAATGACGTTATTTATGGGGTATATTTATACCCATCAAAACCTAATTTTTAGTTTTTTTATATGATACTAAATATTTATTATATATCTTATAAAATTTTAACCTCAAAATTAATTGTATAAAAATTACTAAAAATAATTTTCTACAGCTGATCCTGTCACCCGTTTTACCCTGTTTGGGCTAGTATTCTCAGATTTTTAATTTACAAATTTATTATCTTTTTAATCTGAAAATTGGATATTTACTTAATAACCTCATAATGAGTCTTAAAAAAAATTTTCAGGATAAATTTCATCCATTTACTATTCCGTCCATATTTTAGTTTACAACATCAAATAACTTCCGGATTTGAGACATAAAATCAAGATAATCATATACTTACTTAATTAAATGATAATCCCTCTTTTTCCCCTTGTTTTTCTTCTCTTTTCTTCCTCCTTGGTGGCCTAGAGCTGGGACGTGAGCACTGCCTTGGGGAGATGGGATTTCAGCATTTGGAAATTTCTCAAAATCTCTCTCTCATATGGACGTGTATAGGTTATCTATATTGCTGGATTTTTCCAGCTGTGGGGCCCACTTGGTGCTGCAATTCCACACTCCTTAAATGCTCCCTTATCTACCATATGTGGTGGCACATTTACAGCCAAGTAAAATCTGGTTTTACCATTTACAAAAGTCAAAAAATCTACTTTAATCACAACCATCCACTTGTCCACAATTGCCCTTCTTTGCTTAGCCCTTAAGCAACTTGTTACTTGCTCTCCAAGGAAGCAATTTTCCATCATAATTAGCTTAATCCATTCCATTCATCTCATAGATTTCATAATTTTATTCCATCGTTTCAAATTTCATCTCAAACCGACGTTTTTACGTCAAGTTATGACCACTTGAATATATCTTTTGGATTTGGGATAAAAATAATTAATTATCACCCTAATCCCATCATGATTTCCTTAATCCAATCCATTCATAAAATTGGGCTCACCGTCGTGAGCTTACCTTTCAAATTTCATCGAAATCCGCCTTGTAGGCGTCAAGTTATGAATTTTCCATCATTTTCCACCTTAATTCCATAATTACACATTAATCTCCATAAATTAAATCATGATTATTAACATGATTATTCATGACACCTTGTCACCCTTAAGTCCTCATTAAGCCCCTCGGGTCATACCGACTCACTTTGGGCTTCGGCAATTAAATTTTTAATCACCGTTTCCAATGGAAACCCTAATTCAAAATATCATAAAATTCTAAAATCTTCCAAAACTTCCATTTAATTCACATGTAAGTCACATGTACATGTTCAATGCACATATTAAATCCTCCTTAGATTAGAGTTTCACACCTGCCATCCCTTAGTGACTTGGTCATATGTTGAGTGGGCCACGCTATCCCGACCGTGCTCTTCTACCGGCCTATTCCTTTTACTGGTGCACCATACATCTTTATTACAGACCGCAGTCCGTTTGGTTTAGAGTATCACAGATCGCAGCCCATGTCCTTTTAAACCGGGATCACAGACCTCAGCCTGCATCCATAACTTTAAAAAAACATCACAGACTGAAGTCTGTGTCTTTTTAAAACAAATCATTTTGAAAAACACATCACAGACCACAGTCTGTGTCAACTTGTAAAGCGAGCGCACCCACTTTAAACAAGTTGTCATTTAAAACCTAGTTTTAGGATGACCTTCCTTAAATTCTTTTAAAACCATTTTGAGTAAAATATTTTGATAAGAATTTGAAATGTTTGAAAAATAATACCTCTTAAAACCCTTATGAAAGAACTTCAAAACTGTTAGATTTTCAAAAATAAATCATGTATTTTTCTAATATTTTCTTGATTTCCATTTCAAGACTTTTTGCTCACAAAATTATGCAATTATACCACCCCCTTCTCAACCACCTTAAAATCAAATTATTGTCCACATATCTATCTTACCATTTTTACATAGAGTGGCGCTTACATAATCTTTTGCATGCCATTTAGCAACCAAAAATCAAACCATTTTATGAAATCAACATATGAGGTTGGTCATCCTTAAATCCCTTTCAACACATCCGTATAAATATTTTTCAAGACATTTTCAAAATAGATTTCCTTATCTAAAGAAAATCAAAACTTTTTCGAATATCATTTCCAAAACGTATGGGCTATGTCCAAATCATCATTTATATTTAATTATCATGACATAACAAAACCAATCTTTTTCATAAATCAAATCTCCTTCTTCTTTTTGTTTCATAAATATAATTAATTATCATAAAACATCATAAGAGAAATTCAAAATATATTTACAATTGTTGCTTTGTGAAAAAGGGTAAAATTCTCTTTTTCATATAAAATACTTTTGAAACAACATCATAATAAACTTGCTTATTTAAAAGCAAATTCCTAAAACCATCGGCATAAATCAATAAAATCCTTTAAAACAATCATCATGGAGAACTTGCTTACATATAAGAAAATTTCTCAATTCCAATAACATAAAACCTTCCCAACAGTGGCAACACTTATGATAAATATTTATCTTAAACAGTCTCGCTTGCTTCCCATGAAGCAAACCTTAAGGCTTTTCATTAAAGCCATCATTTTCCAAAACTTGTGAATTTGTATTAAAACCTTCATTTTCAAAACTTGTGCTTGACCACTTGTAAAATATTCATAAAAACATCAGCATATCATCATTTCATCATATAAAGAAAAATCAATAATTTGATTGGTTCGCTTTCTTAGCTGAGATCGCCATAATCCTTTTCTTCTATTCTTTTCCTTGCCTTTGCCTAAATAAATGAAAATAATATTTCATTTATTCACATTACCTTCAAATGCATATATCCCTTAGATTTTTCAACCTACATAAATCTATTTGGACTAGCTTTACTCACTTGTCTTTCAAATCGGGTATTCATACGTATCGACATAGCCCATATATAACATATTATCCATTCATTCATTTTTAATACCCTTATGTAGGGTAAACTTACATACATATAATAATCATTCATTAAATTATTATTTGGAGGTTTATTACCTCCATTTATCATTTTGAACATATTTTTCATTTTTCATACAACGGTGCTCATTTTAAGCACTTAATTAATAGCTTAGGCATCATATAATAATCTCAAATTTTGAGATTATCATTATTTACTTAAATAGAAACTTAATCCACATTTGTCATCATTTTTTCGTGCATTTTTGCATTTTAACAACTTACATAAATCATTTACCATTTCCTGATGCCTATCTCTTCATATACATCCATTTCTCAACACATAGATTATGTGTTTCTTAAAATATTTCAACAAAGAAATTTGAGTCTATAATCATAATAATTAAACCACTTAATTAAATTTTAATTTAGGGTTTAATTTTTGGATTTTAATCCATTCATCATAGGGTTCCAAAATAACAACATTAGAACCTATTTTTCATCATTTCAACGTCTCTTTTGATACTTAAATCAAAATAATTTTTTAATCTATAAATTCTAGCAATTAATCATGATTTTCTTAACCAAAATTTAGGTTATTAACACATAATTAAAACCCAAAATTCGTTTACTTGTGAAACAGCAACTTCATACACATTTTGGGTACCCTTTTTCACCCTTCTTTGAACGTTCCAATACATACCCTTAAAATCAGATTTAGGGCAATCATTTCAACCCACTTTGAATGTCCAACATACTCTAAATTTAGGATATTTTACCCTCTTAATCATCCATAAATTATTTGGGCTAATTCATATATCATTTTTAACACAAAAACATGAAAATTGAGTCATACGTGTAACCCTAATTCATATCCTTTCTAAAATTCATAACTTAAGCCCAAATCACCATATGTAATCCATTAAATCATGAATAATCATGTAATTATAAATAAACATCAAAACAACAACATCACATAAGGTTTAAGAAAATTTCAGTTATGATTTTCAACCCGTAATCAAGGGGTATACGCACATGTATTGGATCCAACATTGAACTCCATTTTCCTAGCTTGGTTTCTCTTCTTTCTTCCCATTTTTACTTCTCTTTTTCTCCTATTTTTTTCCTATTTTACTCCCCCTCAAGCTGCTAGAAAATGAGAGCGTGCAACTGCCTTACTTTGGGGGTCTTTCCCTTCAACTTCTCTCTCTCTTACACATATGGACAACCACTTCATGTATGGCTGGATTTTTCAGCTTTGTGGGCCCCATTTGCCACATCATTTAGCATGTAATTAAAGGATATTTATCCCTTTATTGACATGGTAAAATGTGGTCCATTTAAATTTGATAATTATCTTAAAAAATCATCAAAAATCTATGCATTAAAGTCCATGATGCTGCCCCCTATTTGGACGTCCACTTTAAGCATCTTCTGTACATTTTTTTCCACACCATTTTACTTTAATTAATGGGTAATTAATCACCCTAGGTAATATTATACTTAGGGATGAACTTATCTTATTAAAAAAATCATAAAAAAATCACATTTTCAGCCTTGGACATCACTCACCATGGCTGTCCATTTGCTGTCCATGCAAATCAACATCCGTATCAGCTGCTCCTTTGCACTTTTCCACACAATTGTAGCCTTTAATTAATATAAACTTAATTACCCTAGCTAGGAGCTCATTTAGGGATCAAATTAGGTATTAAAAAAATCAAATAAAATCACAAAAAATGTTTGACCGGACATCACTCCATAGCTACATGTTGTTGTCCACTTGGTAGAGTCCACTTATCTTTAATGTTTTGGCATTTTCTTGCCATAAAATCAACCCCAAATCCCATCCACATCTCCCCCTATCTGCCTAGGTCATTTAAATACACATTTTGCATTTTTAAAAAATCAAAAATTCCATGCAACAGCCCCTTGATTGTCCATGTGTGGGCCACCTCCTCTACCTCACTTGAGCTAGCCATTTAGCTCCTTAAATCATGCCATTAATCACTTGATTTTATCATGAATTTTTTCAATTAAAGTAATTCATAAAATCCATGTGTAATTATCTCCTTTTGACACATCTTTTTTACCATTAAAAATATAGTGAATCACCTTACTTTAACATAAATACAAACCTACTTTTTGGTGCACAAAAAACGAAGGTATACACCTTATTTTTGTGCAAGCATGATCCCATAATCATTAGCTTAATCAAGCCTCTAATAGCATTCATCCCCATAATTTTAACCGTTCATTTCAAATTTCGTCTCAATCCGACTTTTCTAGCTCAAGTTATGATCATTTGAGGTCATCCTTGGATTTTGATGGTGATGATCGATTTTCACCATAAGTTAATCATTATTTTCATAATACAACCTTCCCATATGATTAATCACAAAATTATGTGCTTACCTTTCAATTTTCATCTTAATCCGCCTTCCCGGCGTCGAGTTACGTATTTTCTAGTTTTTACTATCTTAAGTCCATAATTACTAACATAATCTCCATTAATTAAATCTTAATATATGAGGTAATTATCCTCAATATATTAACATTTCCTAATCATCATTAAGCCTCTTTAATTACATTGACCCATATCGGCTTATATTGATCATTCATAATCACTTGTCCTAATTGAAATAAATCATCAATATTTCTTAGGAAAATCATTTATAATTCATCTAAATCATACATGATTCATATGTATATTCCAAATGCATATACATAAGCCTTACTTGGGTCCGGGTATCATAATCCTCCCACCCTTATAACAGGTTTCGTCCCGAAACCTATTATATTTGCAATATTGGGGTAAGGGTCATATGAAATAGCCAATCTTATCATCTTTTCCAATACTTCAATAGCTTACTACGCTTCCACTGCACTACTCTGCCTTGGTGGAATTTTTAGCCTTGGTCCAATAGGCCTATCATTTATCTCTTCTGTTTCCTGTTTCCTATTCCCATATGGGCTTCTCATTATAATTGTTCTTTTCTTTATGCCATCCATCTCTTATTCTTATGGTAAGCATACTATTATTCTTATACATAGAGAAATTATAAATTTCTCATCTTATCATAGGGTAAGATCTAGGCTACCCATTCTTTCATACAAAATAGAAATTCATAGCAATGATTTTATATAACATTCATATAACATAATACATTCATTCTATAGCACAGAGCAAAGTTGCTCTCACATAAAATTTCATACATGTCTTAGCAAAAGATACTTTTGCTAAACTATCCATTCCTTCTCCTCTCATAATGTCTACAACTAAGTTATACTAGCGTAGACTACTTCATAGGAATACCAATATTAAACCGGTCTAATACATTTTCTTCCTTGTCTCCCTTTCCAGTTTCCATAAATTAGTAAGGGTCCTTATCATTCGTTCTAATCTCATTTCTTATAAACATCATAGAGAGATAATTTCTCTCATACCTATCTTCCAATATAGTTGAAATTGAAGAAAATTTCGGCAATCATTCTTGCCTTCATTTTTCTTCATCTATCTACCATTCTTTGCTACGATATACCAACTTCTGTGGTATCATATATGTGTAATCTTCTTTGCTTTCATACATGCTAACTAGTCATGGTTTGCTATACCTTTCTGCAATAATTTGCAGGAATTTCCTATCAACTATAGCTATTGGTTGAGTTGACCTTTCTTACTCCTTTCTTTCCCTACACCAGGTTCCTTAATCTTTAGTAACAAGTTGTCCTTGCCTTGATTGTACATGTTAACTATCAACATGTATTATATCCTGGTGTCTTATTGGAAAATATTTCTTAAAAATTTCACCAGATTACCTTCTTTGATTATGGCATAATTGCCATTAGGGTTTCCTATTACTCATAAGCATTGTCAATCAATGCTTGGACCTTACATAAGACTACATGTTCAAACCTTGAACATATTCTTGGTTTCAGTCATCCACTGCTCAGATTTATAGAATTTGATTTACCTGAGAACTTAGGTGGATACTGTGGCTCCCCGAACCGAGGCGTCCACATAGTCCTTACTCTGGGATCTTGTCGATTGGTAAACGTAACTCAGGATTGTTGCCCTGCTCACGCGGCGGGTACTTAATTGGATCTTGTCTATGAAACCCAACCTATGTAGAACCCAGTTGTATGCATTGATCATGTATATGACATTTATATGTGTAATTATTGAATTTTGAATGATTGTATGATTTTGCTAATTATAGCAATTAGGGTTAAGGATTAGCAATGATGACTTGAGTAATCATTTTGAGCTGATTATGAGATAAATGGATTAAAGTAAATTTTCGGTGATCAAAATACACCAATATATCATGAATAATCATTTTCCATGATTTAATATGAATTATGAGAATTTAAATGATAATTGTAAAGTTTAGTGAAAAAAACTAGAAAATTCATAACTCAACGCCTGTAAGGTGGATTCAAGTGAAATTTGAGATGGAAGTTGATGATGTTAGGCTTGATATTATGGAATTATTGGGTTATAAAAATTCTTGATAAAATGAGTATAATTATTTATTGAGCACATCTCAAATCCAGCCGTTAACTTTAAACGGCTATAACTTGAGCTAAGAAAATCGGATTAAGATGAAATTTGAAACGGTTGAATGAAATTATGAGATGCACATTTTTGATGGTTTAGATTAAGCATACCATGTTGGAAAATTATCTGGATTGAAAAAGGTATGCATTGTTGACTTTTGCACCTCAAGAGTACCATTCATTTAATACTAAAATACATGGAATAATTGCATAATTTTAATGGAAAATTAGGTGTCAAATGCAGCTTATTTTTAGGGTATTTTATGCATTATTATGAAATGCTAAAATCTAAATAAAATCCAGCAATGAATGCCCACTATGATGATGCTAGAAAGTGCTCAAACATGAGCATAGATTATGTGTCACCATAGGGACGTCCAAGGGGCTGTATTGCTGTTTATTTTTATTTTTTTATTTTATAAAATATGGCCACATGTAGCTGACATGTAGGAACATAAGAATATGCATTCAATCATGCAAAATTCCCTGCAAAAAAATTTATAAAATACAGCTGCATTGAAGAGGAAAAAGCGTGGACAGCTTGTTGGGCAAATGACGTGCATTGATTTACTGGTTTGCTGCCATTTTTGCTAAATTTATTAATATCAAATTAATGCATAAATTAAAGGTTAATGAGGTGCATAATTTACCCTTAAATTAAGGTTGAAAAAAATGATGAAAAATCTGCAAAATTGAGGCAGCAAGGACGTGATCTGTGGGGATAGCCGGACGATTTTGATTAAAGCAGATTTTTGAATTTTCAAAAAATGGTAAAAACCTATTTTACTAGGATGTGAATTCACCAGCACATATGGGGGATAAAATCACATTTAATGGTGTGGAAAAACCCAGCAAAAGTGGGGCCCACAGCTGGATATATCCAGCACTATAAAATGGAGAACGTCCACATGTGTTGAGCTTTGGAAAAATTTCCAAGTGCTGGAATTTCACCCCAAGCACAACAGCAGCTCACGTCCCCATTATTGGCCAACAAAGGAAGAAGAAAATAGAAGGAAAAAATAAGGGAAAAAGAAGGAAAATTGGTGGAGAAAACCATCTCAAGTGATTAGGGTTTGTGTTGGCATCACCCAAGTAAGTGATTGTGTTAATTTGAGCATTTCATTTTCAGTTTTTAACCCTAAGCTTTTGAATATGAAATGGATTCTTAAATAATTCCTAAATGATGATTCAACATGCCTTTGATTAATTATGGATTGGGTATTAAGTTACATGTATGAATTTTAATGTTTTAGATGATGAAAGTGACGATTTGAATGATTTATGAGTTGAAAATTCAACTTGATAAACTCTAAATTCACATGAAAAGTTGCTGTTTTTGATTGATGATGTGTTTAGTTTATGAAACATGTTTTAATGAATAACATATGTTGATTCAAGCTTAATTTATGAATTTTAGAAACTATGAAATGCAAAGTGATGTTTATAACCCGATTTCTTCGTTTTGATGCTAAAAATAATATGGAAATGGGTTTGCATGATTTATGAAAGCTATGTAGGGAAAATATCCTAGGTTTAGGGTATTATTGATGCCCAAAAGGATTTGGGAAGTTAAGCCCCAAATCTGATTTTTATGGATTTATGAAACGATGTCTAAACAGAGTGGAAACGGGACCCG
The DNA here is from genome assembly GCA_030490835.1 of Annona cherimola. Classification (NCBI taxonomy): domain Eukaryota; kingdom Viridiplantae; phylum Streptophyta; class Magnoliopsida; order Magnoliales; family Annonaceae; genus Annona; species Annona cherimola. Next base: position 40,909,721 of record CM059976.1, read on the forward strand.
AAATGGGTAAACAACTTGCTGTTTTGAGGGGTATTAATTTATGAATGTTAAACATGTGTTATTACCCAAAATTTGGATTAAGAAAAGTGGGATTAATTGTTGAAAAATTCGGATTTATAAACTGTTTAGAGTTATGTGTCAAAAGACACGTTAAACGTGTGAAAAATGGGTTCCAAATTTGCTGATTTGAGAACCTATGATTAGTGGAATTAAATCCTATAAAAATACCCTAAATAAAGTGATAATTAAGGGTAATTATCATGCTGAATTAGTGACCAAGTTGCTGACTTAGAAAATTGTACGAAATATATTATGTATGTGTTGCCAAATGGGCATATGAGAAGGAATAGATATGCAAGGGTGATGAATGACTTGTGAAATATGATTTTGTGCAAAAATGTATAAAAATATGATAAATTTCATGATTATATATCTGTTTAGAATTGCATGATGTTAATTCCAAAATTTTGAAATTAATTAATGAAGCTAAGGCAACGACGCGTGCTAAAAATGAGCACCGATGTATGAATTTTAGGAAAGAGATGAAAAATGATGCATGAAAGGTAATGAACCTATAAATAATAATTATTGGATGATTATTATATGGTTGAATGGTTACCCAACTTATGGGATTGAATATGTTGTGTATGAACCAATGAAATGTGCAAGTATATGTTAAATGTATATATGATGACTTGAGAAGTCAAATGAATTAACGAAAATGGGTTGGAAAACTAAATAAGATGCAAGGAAAAGAAATATATGAAAAATCATATTTTTCTCATGTAGGCAAGGGCAAAGAAAAGGCTGAGTCGGAAAGCTAAGGAACACAGGTACAAGCAAATTTTCTAAATAATTTTTGCTTTTCTAAAATTGCTTTAAATAAATGTGATTTTTGTACTAACTGTTTGTTATGAATATTAAAAATGTCTTAGAGGTATTTAAGGATGGTCATTCCTTAGTTAAATATGTGTTGAAATGATTTTTTTATTTCAATATGATATTATGAAATTTCCTTTGATAAATGTTGTGAAAAATTATGTGAGTTCAAGTTTCTATATAAAAAATCATGCTAGCATGTTAAGATGAATTTACGAAAAGTTCATGTGCACAAGGTACTAGGTCCACCTGAAGGGTATAAGCGGGCCGAATGTCCCCCCTTGGTGTAGCCAAGTCGCTAAGATAGGCCCAAGGCCGGCGGCGCCCTCTTTGAAATGGGAGATGACAAGGACGGATAGTTGCCTGGCTAGATTCCATCTTAAGAGATATATGAAGAATATATTCATAGTTTTATATGACATTATGCATATCGTACTCGTGATGAGTACATGATTTATGTTTTTTTAAGATATACCATTTTGAAAAAGTATAATGTGCTTTCCAAGATGATTTTAAATACAAAACTGTTGCCTGAAATGATTTGCCTGTGAAATATAAATAGCTTGCTTATTGAGTTTCGACTCATGATTTTATTTTCCAAACCCAAGACAGGTGAAAGAAAGGATATGGCGAAGGAGCAAGTGCAAGCTTGATAAAGAAATGGAAAAAATTAGAACTCTTATATTATGAGGAAAAACTCGTATTGAATGGATGTAACTATTTGAATGTTTTATGTTGATGACTATGGTTAATACATGCAGTGACATCTGATTTATGTAAATGATTTAATGTTTTTGATCAGCATGCTTTGTTATGTGATGATTGGTTGGAAATGACCTAGTTATGCTTGAAATGAAAATATGAGGGATTAAACTCTTACGAAAATATATTTAATTGGACAAATATTCATTAAAACCCTCCATGTGACAGGGCAATAATCCTGATCATGTTTACCAATCAATAACGATCCCGAGGTAAGGCTTAGGATGTGAAGCTCGGTTTTGGGGCGCCACATTGTCTAATTTTTTTTCTTTTCTTTCATCACATAACACATACTCATCATCATTCATAATGGACTCATCCATATCATCATAAATTATCAATTTCTTATATTATTTATAACTTCATAATTTCATACAACCTATGTCTTTTCTCATCGTATCCTATTAGGGCATCTATTCATACAAAAATCTACTAACCTTTATAGATTCCTCTTTTCCTTTAGCAACACATGCCCTTCATCTCTTGGCTTTCCCTACACCTGTCTGAGGTTGAGAAAACAAAACATGAGTCGAAACTCAATAAGCAAGCATTTTTCTTTTTAAATGCGTTCCTCTCCATTTGATAGAAGACACTTACCAAGTGATCAACTATCAAATGCACAGAAACCTTTTCATAAAAATCATTTCATAAACATTGGATGTGCAGATGCTTCCTTTCCATTCCTGACATAAACTTTCGTGTGCGGATACGCTAGCCCAAGGAACATCTCACATAGCATGGTCCAATACGCCGGCTTTCTCCGACTTGGCCTCATCAAGGGGAACCTCTCTTCCTCTTGACGCCTACATGGTCTCATACATACATGATTTTTGATTTCCCCGGCATTATATACCTTTTACACCAGGTGACTTGTCATTCTCATGTAGAGAATTATTTGCACCATCCCTTAAAAATATCATTTTCAAATTCATACTTTCCTTTTCAATCCATGTATGAAAATGCAATGAATTCATTCACACATAACAGTCCTTTGCCTCCACCTCTTGAGAGGACACCGTCGGCACACAGCCCATGCAACTCGGCAGTAGTGAAGGAGGACCCTCTGATCTGCTTTCTACCTCCACTAAAGTCTCTTCATTATGCATCATACATGTGCACATGTGCATGACATCACATGATATTAATATGCCGGCATGACTTTTCATAAAAACTCATAAACATTCATCATTTTAAAATATTATAAGAATGACCACCCTTAAACACATTTCATAAATACTTCAAAATAAAATATATTTTCAAAAGGGTTTGCTTGCTTACCTCCTTAGTCCATGTCCTCCACCTTTTTTTTTCCTTCTTCTATACAAGAAAAAATGATATTTTATCTATATCATTCCATGTCTTAGATTGCTTCCCATGCATGCTTTATGATCGCATATTACCTCATTTTTATAGAGGGTATCCCTTTATAAATACTTGGTCATTACCTCCTTATATGGATTTTTATCCATAAATCCTTAAAAATTAAATTCATACATCCTTATAAAAATAAATCTTAATTTTTTCCAAAATCACGTTGTTCACTGTTCATAGCTACTGTTCATGATTATTGTAGCAGGTTACTGTTCATCCGAGGCTACTGTTCACAGTGTGTTGATTATTGTTCATGGGTTCCAAAAATAAAAAATACCATGGCATAGCTTATGTTTAGCATATCATGGGAAAATTCATGAATTTTGAATTCATCATCATTTACTTAGCCAAACAAAACATTTTCTCCATATACTAAAATTCATCATAATTTCACTTAAGCATAATCCTTAAATCCAAAATCATGAGACTAATATATCATCATTCCAACATCATAATTATCATATCATTCATCCCAAATCATCATTTAGCAATATTGGAGCATTATTTGCACATCGTATACATGATTTTCCCGAATGCTCTATCTTCGCTCCAAATTCTTGATGTTTTGGCATAATTCAAATTAAGCATTATAATTATATTTATTTTCTCATGCTTAGGCATTATCTAAGCATGGTTTTACCCTACTTAACATCCGAAAGAAATTTGGAAGAATTCCCTTACCTCAAGTGGAGAACTTCCCTCCTACTCGGCTCTTTCTCTCTCCTTTCTTCTCTCCTTCTTTCTCTAAAGGCCAAAAATAAATTTTGGGGGTTGGAAATGCTCAATAGAGCTGGGATTTGTGCCTTTGGATGTTCACCATGCTCCCCTATTTATAGCATGGTATTTTTCATAAAATTATAATTTACCCCCTTGCTTGAGGTACTTAATTCTAAATATTGTTTTCAATTTTCATGATTTCTTTTGAGAAATGTGTAGCCACCCTAGCTAATGTTCACGCCCCCTAGCTGTAGCTATTTATTTATGATTTTTGATTTATTAAAATTAATTATTTTAAGCTAATTAAATCTCAACCGTTGATTCTTGATAAGATTGATTTTTGACCATTGAATTTTGGCCAAAAAGTCAAGCCTCTAGAAGCCATTGAAGCTTTTCATTAATTATTTAATTTTTTTAATTAATTAAAATTAACAAAGTCAAACTTGAAATTAATGACAAAGAAATTTTTTTTTTTGATCTTTTAATGACGTTTCATCTTGACCTCTGATTTATGATTTTTGTCAAATCCTAAACCATTCATCATATTCATCATAAATATTTGGCAATCCATAAAAAATTTCACTTCAATCCGACGTCCAAATTATAATTTATGAATTTTTCTTTATTTTCTCCAAAATTTTCACTAAAATCCGAAATTCCATTAAAATATCAAAAAGTATTGCTATTTCGTCCTGTAGTGATTAAATCTCCTTTTTCGTCTTTTTGTGATTAGGTTAATCCAAACGATTAATTCTTAATCACATGTCTTAATTCCAGGATTACTATTCACGTGCACTATTCATCCGAATTTCCTAATTAATTATTTTAACCTCTATTCCCACATATTTTCATACTCATGAATGTATATTTCCCTAATATATTACCTAGGATTTTATATATGTGTCTAAGATTGGGGTTTCATAGATACTAAGCTAGAAAGACATTAATAACCTTTCCGTTTACTTCTATCTTATTATTATCTACCCTTAAAGGTTTGGGTACTAGGTTAATAATTATTACCTGTACCGGTCCGTCATTTCTACCTTCTTTTAATTGGTTCGGTTGGGCTTTTTCCAAAGGCCTTGTATTCTTCTTCTGTCTGGGCCGCTCAATCTCGAGTGGCCTACTTGCACAGCTCCTTCTAAAGCTGCAGTTATCCTATCCTCCACTCTTTTTACCTGTGAGGTATTTTTATAGCGGTAACACCTCCAATCATTTGACTCAGGGTTCATAGTAGCCCGTCGTTGACGAGTTCATGGACTCACTTGTCCTGGTCGTTTAGATTTGCTACCGGCTTCTCTTCTTTTCCTATTGACTCATATCTACAACCGTCTTTCCCTTGTTCAAAAACTAAGGTGATAGGCATGTTGTAGAATGCAACATATAAAATCATATTAGTATAATCGTATCTTATTATAGAATCATGCATATCGTACCTATTCAATTATATAATATAGAAAGATCAATGACCTTTCCTTTTCCATATAACTTAGCATTTGAATGAAATTAAATGCACCTATATTTTCATAACATCAAACATCATACATTTATAAAAATCAATAAGGAAACTCTTTTTTTTTCCTACCTTTTTCATTTCTATTTTCATCTTTCATAGTGTAAGGTTGCTTTTTCTTACACGTACAGATTATATTTACAAAATCTGTCATTTTATCATAATCATAATTCTAGACCAACAATCACTTAGAAAGTTTGCGCCTCGTGCCTTCCATATGTAGCTATGGCGCTACACGTTAAACGTATATAAAGTATAATACAGTCCTGTGATACCTTAAGTGAGGTATAGTTTACCTTAGGTAAGGGGGGTCTCTATATAGGGTTCCATTATTCAACCCATCATCTGTTCCTATTCCCCTTATCCTTTGTCTTTTCTTAGATTCTCCAACCTCCTTCATCTCATCTGACCTGATATCATTTTTCCTTCATATACCATCTACAATATGAAACATAGCAAACAGCTACATTTCCTTAAATGGCCATATTCCTGTTATTTACACTTTTGTGTAAAACACCTTATTTTTAGGGTAACCATTTCATAAAATTCCTTTTAGGATAACTTTTCTTAAAAATGCTTTCATGTCCCAATCTTTGGACTTTTTAAAAGCAAAACATAAGCAAATGCATTTCTCTCCATCCAGTAGTGACACTTAGTAAGTGATCATGCTACCTTTTGGAAGAGAATCCTTAATAGCACACTAGCCAGGCAGCTGTTCCTTTATCCTGCTCCCATCTGAGGGAGGGCACCGCTGGCACTCCTGTCATCCCTTAGCGACTTGGCCATATATAGAGTGGGCCCCGGTCATCCCAACCGTGCTCTACAACCGGCCTATTCCGTGTACTGGTGCACCATACATTATAATGACGGACCGCAGTACATTTAGTTTAAAGTATTACAAACCGCAGCCCTTATTCTTTAAAATCGAGTACACAGACCTAAATCTGTATCCATAACTTAAAAACATCACAGACCGAAGTCTGTGTCTTTTTAAAACAAATCATTTTGAAAAAAACACATCATATACTGCAGCCCGTGTCAACTTGTAAAGCGAGGGCACCGACTTTAAACAAGTCATCATTTGAATTCTAATTTTAGGATGACCTTCCTTAAATTCTTTTAGAAACATTTTTAGTAAAATATTTTAATAAATGTTTGAAATTTTTGAGAAACAATACATCTTAAAACCCTTTTAATAAAATAATTTTAAAACTTTTAGATTTTTAATAATAAATCATACATTTTTCCTAGCATTTTCTTGGTTTTTATTTCGGGGCCTTTTGCTCACAAAAGTTATGCAATTGTGCTAACCACTTCTCAACCACCTTAAAATCAATTTATTGTCCACATATCAATTTTGTCATTTTTACATAAAGGAGCCTTGCATGATCTTTTATATGCTACTTTAGCAATCCAAAATCAAACCATTTTAAGAAAATCAACTTATGAGGTTGGTCATCCTTAAATTTCATTTAACAACATTCGTATAAATATTTTTCAAGGTATTTTTAACATAGATTTCCTTATCTAAAGGAAATCAAAACTTTTTGAATATCATTTCAAAACATATGGACTATGTCCAAATTATCATTTATTATTTAATTATCATGACCTAGCAAAACAAATCATTTTCATAAATCAACTCCCCTTTTCCTTTTTCTTTCATAAACATAATTGTTTATCACAAATTATTGTAGAAATAACTCAAAACTTATTTACAAACAATACTTTATGAAAAAGGGAAAAATTCCCTTTTTCTTCTAAAATACTTTTGAAACAACATCATAAAGAACTTGCTTGCTTATAAGCAAAATTTTAAAAACCATCGACATAAAACGTGAAATCCTTTGAAAACATTATCATGGAGAACTTGCTTACTCATAAGCAAATTTCTCAATCCATTAACATAAAGCACTGCCAATCCAAGGCAACACTTGTGATAAATTCTTTATCTTAAAATCATTGCTTGCTTCCTATGAAGCAAACCTTGAGGCTTTTCATTAAAGTCATTATTTTTCAAAACTTGTGGCTTTTCATTAAAGCTGTCATTTTCAAAACTTGGTACTTTCCCATTCGTCAAAACATAATCATAAACATGTCATTCACATATCATCATGTAGAAAGAAAACAACATTTTAGAAAGTTCGCTTGCTTACCTGAGATCGCCATAATCCCTTTCTTCCATTCTTTTCCTTGCCTTTGCCTAGATAAATGAAAATAACATTTTATTTATTTGCATCATTTTCAAATACTTATATTCCTTAAGTTTTCCAACCTACATAAGCTCATCTAGCTTAACCCACTTGTCTTTCAAGTCGGGTATTTGTACGTATCGACATAGCCTATACATATCAAATCATCCATTCATTTTTAATATCCTTATGTAGGGTAAACTTACATGCATATAACAATCATTTATTAAATCATTATTTGGAGGTTCATTACCTCCATTTATCATTTTTAACATATTTTCCATTTTTCATACAACGGTGCTCATTTTAAGCACTTAGTTGCTTACTTAGACATCATATAATAATCTCAAAATTTGAGATTATCATTATTTACTTAAACAATACCCTAATCCACGTTTTTTAGCATGTCGTTATGCATTTTTGAATTTTAACAACTTATATAATCCATATGTCATTTATTCATACCCATCCTTCCATAGAAGTCCATTTTTCAACACATACTTATGTGTTTCTTAAACTTGTTCAAAAAAGAAACTTGTATCTCAATTCAGCATGATTAAACCCCTTAATTAACATATAATTTAGGATTTATTTCTAAAATTTTAATCCATTTATCATAGGGTTCTCAAAACAGCAACTTTAGAACCCGTATTTCGTTGTTTCAATGCTCTCTTTAGCAACATGGTCTAAACATATTTTTAATCCAAATTTTTCAGCCTTAAACCATAATTTTCTTAACCCAAATTTAGGGTATTAACACATATTTCAATCCCATAATTAAATAGTTTCCATACAGCAACTTTCATATACATCTTGGGTAACCTTTGCACCCCTCTTTGAACATCCCTTTGCATATCTTCAAAACATTATATTTAGGGTAATCTTGTTTACCTCTAATAGGTTAAAACCTCATAATCACTTATTTATATCCCATTATAAATAAAATTCCATCACAAAAACCTGAAATTTAATATTTATCTTGATTTATTCCTTAAGCTGTCCATAATGCTGAATTCAGGCACATTGAATTCTCAAAATCTTGAATTAATATCAAATTAAGTAGTTTTGATATAAAATTTCTACCATACCTTGATAACTACATTTATTAATTAAAATAAATATTTTTATCATGAAATATTTATTATTTATATTTATTTTGGTATTTTTATTCTGCTAGACAGCAACATCCCTTTTCAGACAGGCTGAATCATGTAAATTATGGGGTATATTTATACCCATAAAAACCTAATTTTTATTTTGGTCATGTGATCCTCAATATGTATTATATATCCTGTAAAATTTTCAGCCTCATTGTATAAAAATTATTAAAAATTATTTGATGTAGTTGATCTTGTTACCCTTTCAATACTGTCTAGGTTGATTTTTCCAGATTTTTAATTTGCAATGTGCTTATCCTTTTAAGCTGAAAATTAGGTCGTTCCTTAATCAAACAATCATGAGTCTTCAAAACACCTTTCATTATAAAAATTTTTCATTAACTATTTCTTCCATATTTTCCTTTCCAGGTCTAGATTTTGCTACACATGAGTGTAGATTGGAGTATATGGGCTGATTAATCTCAAAATTAAACTTTATAAACCAACATATTTAACTAAGAATCTTTAATCTTTGAAATATGTTCCTTAAGAGGTCTTTTATGAATCAAAACCATGATTCCAAATCAACAAGAAAACTTGGAAATTGGAAGGCTTAAACTCAACGGGTACTTACCCGATTTGGTTGAATCTTTGCCCCGAGCTTCCCGAGCTTTTCCTTCCTTTTTTCCTTATCTTTTCTCCCTTTCCTTTCTTCTGGGGTCGTGTGAGGCTTGCTGTATTTTTGGAGAATTTTTTCTCCTTAGTTTCCTCTCTTTTTTCTCTCTCTCTCTCTCTCTCTCTCTTGCTATGGACGTTACTTGGGTTAGTTGCTGGAATTTTCCAGCAACTATGTCTCCTTTTTTATTCCATTTGAAGTCCATATAAATGTTCACTTATCCCTTGTACACTTGGCTAATTTTTACCCAAGTAAAATTAAGTAATTATCTTAATGAAAAAATCACAAAATCATGCATTGATGGGCCACCTAGCTGTCCACACATGGGACGTCCACCTTGCTGCCCATTTTGGCATTTTGTGGCTGATATTTTCAGCCCCTTTAATCCCTCATTAACTATTCTAGATGTTAGACTAATTACATGGGCATTTTAGAATTTTTAAAAATAAAAAAAATTTGATTTTTGGGTGCTAATCCACCCATCTCTTGCCACCTTATCCCCATGCTTAATGGCTTTGTCCTTTTCTCCATAAATGGGTTTCATCCTTTTGTGATTAAGAAAATACCTTGATAATTACCTCAATCCATTCCCACCATATCGTTCGTCATATCGTTTTATCCATCTCTCTCAAGTTTCATCTCAAACCGAGTTTCTTAACTCCACTTATGACCACTTGAATTTATCCTTGAAGTGTAGGATAAAAATAATTAATCATTTCCTTAATCCCATCATGATTTCCATAATCCAATCCATTCAAAATATTGGGCCCACCGTCGTGAACTTACTTTTCAAATTTCATCGAAATATGCCTTGTAGGAGTCAAGTTATGAATTTTCTATCATTTTTCATCTTAATTCCATAATTACACTTTAATCTCCATAAATTAAATCATGGTAATTAACATGATTATTCATAACACATTTTCACCTTTCAATCCTCGTTAAGCCCCTCGGGTCATACCGACTCACTTTGGGCTCTGACGATTAAATTTTTAATCACCATTCTTAATTAAAACCCTAATTGTAAAATATCGTTAATCATAAAATCATCCATAAATCATTCAAGCCATACATGTATCATCATTACATGCCAAATGCCTTCATATAAGTTCTACTTGGATCTGGGTATCACAATCCTCCCCCCCTTATAACAAGTTTCGTCCCGAAACCTATTACATTTCAAATATCGGGGGTAAGGCTCATGTGAAATAACCAACTTATCATCCCTTTTTCTTTTCAATACTTCCATTGGCTCACCACGCTTCCATTGCGCTACTGTGTCTTGGTGGCATTTTTGGCCTTTGTCCATTAGACCTATTGATCATCTCTACTGTTCCTTCTTCACACATGTGTTTCTCATTGGTATTTGCCCTTTCAATTGTTTCATTTTACACTGTTTTTTTTCCTTGAACCTAGAGAAATTGCACCATTTCTCATCTTATCATAGGGTAAGTCTTAAGTTACCCATTCCATCATATCAAATAAAGATCTATGGCAATCATCTCCCTTTTTACACATACAATTCATATAATATAAATATCTTCATTTTTATAGCAAAAGAGCAAAAATGCTCTCACATACAATTTCATACACATCTTAGCAAAGATACCTTTGCTAACCCATTCATTCATAAAAATCTATAGCAATCATTTTCACATATCATCAATAATACATTCATTTTATAATATAGAGCAAAAGTTGCTCTCATATATAGTTTCATACATGAAATTTAATACATGTCTTAGCAAAAGACACTTTTGCTAAATTATCCATTCTTTCTCCTCTCATAATGTCTATGTGGCGCCCTGAACCGAGACGTCACTTCCTTACCTCAAGATCTATCGATTGGTAAATGTGAATCAGGATTGTTGCCCTGATCACGCGGTGGGTTCTTAATTGGAATACATCTAATTTTTTTTTGTTTATTCATCTGTCATCATTCTTAACTTGACACGACAATCATCACACATCGTGACATTTCACTTGTAATGAAATTCATCATGTTCATTCATAATATCTTTTCATGCCTGTCATTATACAATCAATCATTATACACATCATATTTGCATACATTCAGTCATTAATTCCTATAGAACTTAAAACCTTAACTAAGTTCGGATATACATACACATAACATCTTTACCTGCCTTTCTATAGTGAAAGTTTCCTTGACTTAAACATCACATTTTACATTCATACATTCATACAATCAATCTTTGAATCATATATAGAACTTAAAATTCTAATTAACTTCACATACTTCTTAGCTTACCTTAGAAGATGAAACTTATAATATCTTAGCTTACCTTAGCATATTCCTGCTTTTCCATTCCTCATAGCCTTTATGACTATCATCACGTACTTTTCTTCTTGTCTTAGGTTTGCAACCTTCTGAGTTTTCCTAGTACCTGTCTAAGGGTTGGGAAAATAAAACGTGAGTGACAACTCAGTAAGCAAGCATTTTATCTTTAGGGCAAGGCTTCTTGAAATTTTTTTTCATAAACATCGGGAATACCTTGTTCCTGAGGACATGTATATGTCCTAAAATACCATCGTGAAATCCTTTGTTTATGAGGACAATTCCATGTCCTTGAATGTTTTCATAAAGCATTCATTCTTAAAATCATTTACAAGCCACGCCAGGGCTTGTTTATGCAAAACATACACATTTTACCTTTGATGATGGGTTCCCTTAAATCTTATATGAACATTTTTAATGTTCATGACCATTACTTGAAATCATCGGTTGCCAGTGGACGTTTTACATCCAAAACAACACAAATACTTAGGCAAAGGAGACATATCAAGTCTCAAAATATCATTAACATAAACCATCATAAAATTCCTTAGCCAAGAGACATTTTATGTCTCAAAACATTTTTCATATAACTTCCTTTAGAAATGGACATTCATATGTCCTAAAACACTTTTTATTTAAACACATTAACATTGGACATTCTCATGTCCATAAACCCTTATTATTTAGGCTCTTTAGAAATAGACATTCTTATGTCCAATCCACGTTTCACATAAAACTTTTTCATAATCCCCGTATTGGGGCTTGTTTATAGCAAACAAGGCAAATAAAATACATAAATCGTTTTCATAACTACATTTGCATAAAAATATTTTCTTTTATCCCCGTTATTTACAATTTTGTGTATAACACCCCGTCTTTTAGGGTAACATATGCATATTAGCTCATAAAAATTCCTTTTATGATAACTTTTTGTATATATGCTTTTATATCCCAATTTTTGGGCTTTTGAAAAGAAAAACATATGCAAATGCATTTCTCCCCATCCAGTAGTGACACTTAGCAAGTGATCATGCTACCTTTTGGAAGAGAATCCTTAACAACATGCTAGCCCAGCGGCTGTTTATTTATCCTGCTCCCATCTCAGGGGGGGGCGCCACTGGCACTCCTGCCATCCCATAGTGACTTGGCCTTATGTAGAGTGTGCCCCGGTCATCCCAACCGTACTCTACAACCGGCCTATTCCTTGTACCGGTGCACCGTACGTTATCCTGACGGACCGCAGTTCATTTGGTTTAAAGAACCATAGACCGCAGCCCATGTCCTTTTAAACCAGGATCACAGACCGCAGCCTGCATCCATATGCACAAAAATCGTAGACCGAAGTCTATATTTAAGAATAATTTTTAAAATCACATCACAGACCGCAGTTCGTGTCAACTTGTAAGCGAGCACACTCACTTTAACAAGTTGTTATTTGAAATCTAGTTTTAGGATGACCTTCCTTAAATTCTTTTAGAATCATTTTGAGTAAAACATTTTGAAATGTTTGAGAAACAATAAATCTTAAAAACCCTTATAATAAAAGAAATTCAAAACTTTTGAATTTTCAAAAATAAACCATATATTTCTCTAATATTTTCTTGGTTTCCATTTCAGGACCTTTGGCTTACAAAATTATGCAATTATACTATCCCCTTCTCCACAACCTAAAAATTATATTATTGTCCACATATCTATTATGCTATTGTTTACATAAAGGGGAATTGCATAGTCTTTTGCCTGCCATTTAGCAACCTGAAATTAAACGATTCTATGAAATCACTTATTAGGTTGGTCATCCTTAAATCTCATTCAACAATATTCGTATAAACATTTTTGAAAATATTTTCATCATAGATTTCCTTATCTAAAGGAAATCAAAACTTTTGGAATATCATTTTAAAACATACGAACTATGTCTAAAATATCATTTATAATTAAATATCTTGACATAGAAAATTAATCTTTCTCTTTTATAATCTTAATCATTTATAGTAAAACATCATAAGAGAAATTCAAAAGTTATTTACATTTGTTATTTTGTGAAAAAGGGAAAAATTCTCTTTTTCTTATAAAATACTTTTGAAACAACATCATGTAGAATTTGCTTACTGAAAAGCAAATTCCTTAAAAAAAACATCGACGTAAAATATAAAACCCTTTAAAATTATATTCATGGAGAATTTGCTTACTCATAAGCAATTTCTCAAATCCATTAACATAAAGCATTCCCAACATTGGCAACACTTGAGATAAATTATTTATCTTAAACAGTGTTGCTTACTTCCCATGAAGCAAACCTTAAAGCTTTTCATTTAAAGCCATCATTTTCTAAAACTTGTGCTTACTCACTTGTAAAACATTCATAAAAATATCGGCATATCATCATTTCATCACATAAGAAAATTTCACTAAATTTGAAAAGTTCGCTTGCTTACCTGAGAACGCCATAATCCCTTTCTTCATTCTTTTCCTTGCTTTTGCCTAGATAAATGAATATAAGATTTCATTTATTCACATTAACTTCAAATACGTAAATCCCTTAGGTTTTCTAACCTATATAAATTCATTTGGACTTAGCTTGACTCGCTTGTCCTTCAAGACGGGTATTCCTGCTTAGCATATAGCCTATACATATCAATCATCCATTCATTCATTTTAATACCCTTATGTAGGGTAATCTTACATAAACATATTAATAATTCATTAAATCATTATTGAGAAGTTCTTTACTTTCATTTATCATTTTTAGCATATTTTCCATTTATTACTCATCGGTGCTCATTTTAAGCACTTAGTTGCTAACTTAGACATCATATAATAATCTCAAAATTTGAGATTATCACCATTTATTAAAACAGAAACCTAATCCATGTTTTCCATCATATCTTTATGCATTTTTCTATTTTAACACTTCACATAATCCGTTTATCATTTTCAACATCAAAACATGGAAATCGGGTCTTATACTTAACCCTAAGTTCCATCCTTTCTAAAACTCACCTTTAATAGATTAAATCCTCATAATCACTTATGATACTTGTTTATATCCCATTATAATTTAAATTCCATCCGAAAAATCTGGAATTTAATATTTTTCTTGATTTATTCTTTAAGCTGTTAATAATGCTGAATTCAGGGACACTAAATTCTCAAAATCTTGAATTAATATCAAATAAAGTATTTTTGATCTGAAATTTCTACCAAACCTTAATAAAGACATTAATTAACCAAAATAAATATTTCCAGCACGAAATATTCAGTATTTCTATTTTTTTTTGTATTTTTACTGTGCTGGACAGCAGTATCCCTTTTCAGAAAGTCCATATCATGTTATTTATTTTCTATATTTATACCATTAGAATATCAATTTTTAATTTTTTATGTGATCATAAATATGTATTATATATCATCTAAACATTTCGGCTCAAAATTACTTGCATTAAAATTATTAAAAATCATTTCATTCCGCTGATCCTGACACCCGTTCAACCCTGTTCAGGTTGATTTTCTCTGATTTTTAATTTCCAACATGCTTATGATTTTAAGCTGAAATTTTGGTCGTTCCTTAATAACCTCAGAATAAATCTTCCCAAAAATTTTCATGATGATAAAATTCCTTAATTTACTATTTCTTCCGTATTTTTCTTTCCTAGTTCAGATTTATTATACTTAGTGTAGATTAGATGATATGGGTTGATTAATCTCGAAATTAAACTTTATAAATCACTTATATAATTCATATAACCATGAATCATCATATAATCATGATTAAACATCAAAACAGCAACATCTCATAAGATTTAAGAAAATTCCATCCATGATTTTCAACCCAAAATCAAAGAGT
Organism: Annona cherimola; assembly: GCA_030490835.1. Lineage (NCBI taxonomy): Eukaryota > Viridiplantae > Streptophyta > Magnoliopsida > Magnoliales > Annonaceae > Annona > Annona cherimola. The sequence goes on from CM059976.1 coordinate 40,925,074, forward strand.
ATACTTACTTGGAAGTGAATCAACCTGAACTCCAATTTTCCTAGCTTGGTTTCTCTTCTTTCTTCCCATTTTTTCTTCTCCATTTATCCTCTTTTCCTCCTCCTCAATATTATGGAAAATGGGGACGTGAATGGGCTGCCTTGGTTGGGAATTTTTCCCATTTTTATTTCCTCTCTTTCTCTCTCCTATCCATATTGACGTATACTTGGAGCAAAGGCTGGATTTTCCAACTTGTGGGCCCCACTTTTTGCTTTATTTAAAGCATGATTAATAAATTATTATCCCCTATTACTAACATGGCAAAATATGGGCCATATAAATTAGCAAATTATTTTTAATAAATCCATTAATATCCACCTCATTAATGGACAAAATCTGTCCATATCATGCAACGTCCATTTCAGCTGCTATATGCCATTTTTTTCCACGAATTTTTACTTTAATTTATGGCTAGTTAATTACCCTAGGTATTAGCCTAATTATGGGACCATTTAGCTTATTAAACAAAAATCATAAAAAATCAAATACAGCAGCCTAACCGTCCACATCTCCTATTGTGCACTTGCTGTCCACTTGCAGCAGCTCTTTGCACGATTTTTCCACAAAATTTTACTTTAATTAATGTCTAATTAACTACCCTTGTCATGTAGCTCACTTAATTCTATATTTTGTAATTTTTAAAAATAAAAAATTCCATGTAAATAACCCATTTGGCGTCCATTTCACGCCACTTATATCAAGCTCTTTTGAGATAATCCATTAGCCCCTAAATCATGTCATTAATCACTTTATTTTATCATTATTGACTTAATCCATGCCTCTCATTGAATAGATCTCATAATTTTAACCGTTCATTTCAAATTTCGTCTCAATCCGACTTTTATAGCTCAAGTTATGATCATTTGAATTTTTGAATGGTGATGATCAATTTTCACCCTAATTTCATCATTATTTTCATAATCTAACCTTTTCATATGATTAAGCACAAAATTATGTGCTTATCTTTCAATTTTCATCTTGATCCGCCTTCCCGGCGTCAAGTTACGCATTTTTTGGCATTTACCACCTTAAACCCATAATTATCAAATTAATCTCCATAAATTAAGTCATAATATATGAGGTAATTATCTTCAATATATAAACATTCCTTAATCCTCATTTAGCCTCTTTAATCACATTAACCCATATCGGCTTATATTGATCATTCATAATCATTTGCCCTAATTGTAATAAATCATCAATATTGAAATGAAAATCATTTATAATTCCACTAAACCATTCATAATTCATATGTATATGCCAAATGCATATACATAACTCTTTCTTGGGTTAGGGTATCACAGTCTACCACCAGATTTTACCATCGTAGACTATCCGTTAGGAATACCGGTACTAAACCAGTCTAAAATATTTTCTTCCTTATCTCCCTTTCCAGTTTCCATAAACTAGTAAGGGTCCTTATTATTCGTTCTAATCTCATTTCTTATAAATATCATAGAGAGATAATTTCCCTCGTACCTATCTTCTGATCTCATCAGAATTGAAGAGAATTCCAACAATCATTCTTGCCTTTGTTTTTCTTCATTTATCTACCATTCCTTGCTATGATACACCAACTTTTGTGTGTATCATATATTTAATCTTCTTTTCCTTTCATACATGCTACTAGGCATAGTTTACTGCACCTTTGTGCGATAATTTGCATAGATTTCTTATCAACCAATAGCTACAATTAACTTTGGTTGAACTAACCTTTCTTACTCCTTTCTTTTCCTTACACCAAGTTCCTTAGTTTTTAGTGGCAAGTTATCCTTGCCCTAATTGTACATGTTCATTATCAACTTGTGTTATATCTTGATATCCTGTTGGAAGATATTTCTTATCAATTCTTCTAGATTACCTTCTTTGATTATGACATAATTGCCATTAGGGTTTCCTATCATTCATAAGCATTATCAATCAATGTTTTGACATTACATTTGACTACATGTTCAAACCTTAAACATATTCTTGGGTTCAGTCATCCATTGCTCAGTTAGATGGATGCTCAACTAGAAAGACGTTAATAACCTTCCTACTTGTTTCCATCACAACATCATCATTCCTTAAGGATTCTGGTACGAGGTTAGAAGTTATTACCTGTACCAGTCCATCTTTTCTGCCTTCTTCTAATTGGTCCTATTGGGCCTTTTATGTTTCCATCTTCTTATCATTCATTCTTATAGGAAGTGCGGCCTACATCGGCCTGTTTCCTTCTTATCTTCTTGTGAAACCCTAACCAATGTAGAAATCATATGCATGCATTAATCATGTATATGATATTTATATGTGAATTATTGAATTATGAATGATTTATGTGATTTTGCTAATTATTGCAATTAGGGTTAAGGATTAGCAATAATGGTGTGATTAATCAGTTTGAGCTAATATGAGACAATGGGATTGGAGTAAATTGTTGTTTATTTAAATGTGCAAATACATCATGTAAAAATCATTTTAATTCATTTAAAATGAATAATGAGCATTGGTGTGATAATTGTTAAGTTAAGTGGAAAATACTGAAAAATTCATAACTCAACGCCTGTAAGGCGGATTCAAGTGAAATTTGAAATAAAAATTAATGATGTTGGTCTTGGTATTATGGAATTATTAGGTTATGAAAATTCTTAATGAAATGAGTATAGTGATTTACTGATCATATCTCAATTTCAATCGTTAACTTTAAACGGCTATAACGGGAGCTAGAAAAATCGGATTGAGATGAAATTTGAAACGGTTGAATGAAATTATGAGATGTTTATTTTGGAAGGTTTGGATTAATCTTAAAATTTTGGACAAATATCTACATTGAAAAAGGTGAGCATGGTTGACTAATGCACCTCAAAAGTACCTTTCAATTAATGCTTGAGTACAATGCATAATTGCATGATTTTAATGAGAGTTGAGGTGTCAAATGCGGCCCATTTCTAAGGTATTTTGTGTATTATTATGAAATGATAAAATCCAAATAAAATCCCAAGAATAAAGGTATATCATGATGAAGCTACAAGTGCTCAACATGAGAATAGGTGAGGTGGCAAGAAGGTCCCGTCCATGGGGCTGCCATGCTGCTTATTTTTGAAATTTTAATTTTTCAAAATATGTATATATGCAGTTGACATGCAGGGAAATAGAGATATGCATTCAATTATGCAAAGTTTCAGCAAGAAAAATATTAAAATGCAGTTGCCATGAAAGTGGAAAAAGTGGACAACTTGATGGGCAGTTGACGTGCATGAATAAGCTGGTTTGCTACCATCTTGTTAATTTTTTAGCACCAAATTAATACATGAATTAAAGGAAAATTAAGTGTACGTTTTACCCTTAAATGGGAATTATTAAAAAATGGAAAATTGCTGGAAACTATGGGCAGCAAAGGACGTTATTGGGGGAGCAGCTGGACGGCTAGGATATAAGCAGTTTTTTTATTTTTCAAAAATGGTGAAAACCCATTTTACTCGGCTAAGAATTTGGCAACACATGAGGAAGATAAGGAAGCATTTAAGGGTGTGGAAAATGCAGCAAATTGTGGGGTCCACAGCTGGATTTGATCCAGCCCTATAAAGCCATGCACGTTCACATAGCATGGATTTTGGAAAGTTGGCTAAGTGTTGGATTTTTCACCCCAAAGCAATAGCAGCAACTCACATCCATTTTGGCCAGCAAAAGACGGAAGAAAAGCAAGAAAAAAAGAAGGAAATTTGTGGAGGAAATCATCTCCAAGTGATTAGAGTTGAGTTAGCACTAAATCAAGTAAGTATATGTGTTGTTTGAGTTGGTTATTTTGAGTTTTAAACTCCAAAATGGGAATATGGAAGGGATGATTAAAGAGTCTTTAAAATGATGATTTCACATGCTTTTGAATGAATATGGAATTGATATTTGGTTACATGAATGAATTTCCATGTTGTAGATGATGGAATTGTTGATTTCAATGACATATGAGTTGAAAACTCAACTTGACAAACCCTAAATCTAAAAGACAAGTTGCTGTTTGATATGGATAATATGTTTAGGTTATTAAACATGTTTTAATTGAGGACATGTGTTGATTTGAGCTTAAGGAATGAATTTTAGCAACTATGGAAGGTAAAGCGATGTTTATGACCCGAAATCTTCATTTTTAGGTTAAAAATGCTATGGAAATAGGTTTGCATGCTTTGTGAATGCTATGTATGGTAAAATACCCTAGGGTTAATTTATTATTGATTCTCAAAAGGATTTGCGAAAATAAACTCAAATCTGATTTTTTATGGGTTTATGAAATGTTGTATAAATGGAGTGAAAACGTGACCCGAAACGGATAGGCAAATTGCTGTTTTCAAAGGTTTTAATTTATGGATGTTAAACATGTGTTAATGCCCTAAATTTGGATTAGGAAAAATGAAATTATTTGCTCAAAATTCGGATTTATTAAACTGCTTAGGGTTATGTGTCAAAAGACACGTTAAATGTGTGAAAAATGGGTTCCAAACTTGCTGTTTTGGAAACTTATAGTAAGTGGATTTAAATCCCATAAAAATACCCTAAATGCAATGGTAATTAAGGGTAATTAACACGCTAAAATATGGATTAAATTTCTGATTTATAAAATTTTATGAAATACATTATATATATGTTGCCAAATGGGCATATGTGAAGTGATAGATATGCAAGGGTGATGAATGACTTATGAAATGTGATTTTGTGCAAAAATGCATAAAATATGATATATTTCATGATTACACATCTGTTTAGAGTGTATATATGAAACCTCAACCTAAGTAAGATTCAATGTATTCATTGAACATGTACATGTGACTTATATATGATTAAATGAAAATTTTGGATGATTTTAGGATTTTAGGATATGTTGCAATTAGGGTTCCACTAAGAATGGTGATTAAAAATTTAATCGCCGGAGCCCATTATGAGTCAAGGTGAATAAATGAGAATAATGAGGATTAAAACATGCTAATGTGGCATGAATGTTTAGTTTAATTTCCATGATTTAATTAATGGAGATTAAAATGGAAATTGTGGAATTATGTTGGAAAACACTAGAAAATTCATAACTCAATGCCTGTAAGGTGGATTCAGGTGCAATTTGAAATCGTAGTTGATGATGTTGGGATTGGTATTATGGAATTATTGGGTTATGAAAATCCTTAATGAAATTGGTGTCATGATTTATTGAACATAGCTCAAATCTAACCGTTAACTTTAAACGGCTATAACTTGAGCTAGGAAAATTGGATTGAGATGAAATTTGAAACGGTTGAATGAAATTATGAGATAAACATTTTGGAAGGTTTGGATTAAGCATATTATGTTGGGAAAATACCTGAATTAGAAAAAGGTGTATATAGTTGACTATTGCACCTCAAAAGTACTCTTCATTTAATGCTAGAGTACAATGCATAATTGCATGGTTTTAATGGGAGTTGAGGTGTCAAATGCAGCACATTTCTAAGGTATTTTATGCATTAATATAAAATGAAAATATCCAAATAAAATCCCATCAATGAATGTCCACAATTGATGAAGCTATGAGTGCTCAAGTGAGCATAGGTGAGGTGTCCAAGGCAAGCACGTCCATGGGCTGCATTGCTATTTATTTTTGATTTTTTTAATTTTATAAATAATGCACACATATAGTTGAAATGTTAGGATACATAAATGAGCATTTATTCATGTGGAAAAATCTCTGAAAATTCGTGATTATCAGCTGCCCATTGAAGGATGCAAAAATGGACAGCTTGGTCTTATGCAAATGACGTGCAATGATATGCTAAGTAGCGGTAGTTTTTGTTAAAATTATTTACACCAAATTAATACATGAATTAAGGGGTAATTAGGTGTATTACCCACATTTTAATATTTTTAAAAATTGGAAAAATTTCTGGAAATAAAAGGGCAGCAAGGGACGTGAATGGGGAAGCAGCTGGACGGTGGCGATGTAAACAAATTTTTGGACTTTTAAAAATAGTAAAAAACAAATTTATATGGATAATAATTATCCAGCACATCAAGGGGATAAGCATGTAATTAAGTGTCTGTGGAAAATTCCCCAGCAAGTGGGGCCCACTGCTGGAAATTCCAGCTCCACAAGGCAAGCACGTTCACATGTGTTGGAAGCTTGGAGATTTTTTCCAAGTGCTGAAACTTGCACCCAAAGGACAGAAGCCCTCATGTCCAGTCATGCCCAGCAAGAAGAAGAGAAAACCAAGGGAAAAGCAAGGGGAGAAGAAAAGAATTTGTGGAGGAAAACTCTTCCAAGTGATTAGGGTTTGGAGAGCATCAATCCAAGTAAGTAGATGTGTTATTTTGATTGGTTTATCTTGAGTTCTTGAACTCCAAAATTTGAAAATGAAATGGATGTTTAAAAATGCTTTAAAGTGATGATTCCATATGCTTTTGAACGAATATGGAATGGATATTAGCTTGCATGTATGAAATTCCATGATTTAGATGATGAAAAGTGAAGTTTTGAATGATATATGATGTTATAAATTAAATTATGGACGGAATAGTAAGTGGATGAATTTTAGCATGAAAATTTTTGGGAAGAATAATTATGTGGTTATTAAGGAATGACCCTACTTTCATCTTAAAAGGATAAGTACTTTGCAAATTAAAAATCCGAGAAGATTAACCTAAACAGGGTAAAATGGGTGACAGGATCAGCTGTAGAAAATGATTTTTTAATACTTTTTATACAAGTAATTTTGGGCTGAAAGTTTTACATTATATATAAAACATATCTAGGATCACAGAAAAAATAAAAAATTATGTTTTTATGGGTATAAATACACCCAATAATTTACGTGATTAAGGCTGACTGAAAATGGATGCTGCTGTCTAGGAAGGTAAAAATGCCAGAATAAATATAAATGCTTAATTTTTTATGTTTAAAATATTTATTTTGGTTAATTCATGTAGTTATTAAGGTATGAAAGAAATTTCAGATCAAAAATACTTGAGTTGATATTAATTCAAGATTTTGAGATTTCAGTACGCCTGATTTCAGTATATGTAGATAGTTTGAGAAAAAAATCAGAAAGAAATATGAAACCTATGTATAAATGATCAAAATTGATATATGTGTTAAATAATTAAATATATATTAATAAAAGTGGGATTATATTCTGAAATTTCGGATTTATATAATTGCCTAAGGTTATGTGTCAAAAAACATGTAAAACGGGTGAAAAATGGGTTCCAAACTAGCTGTTTTGGAAACCTATGGCAAGTGGATTTAAACCCCATAAAAATTATCTAAATGCAGTCTTAATTAAGTGTAATTAAACATCTTAAATATGGATTAAACCTCTGTCTTAGAAAATTTTATGAAACATCTTATGTATATGTTGCTAAATGGGCATACGTGAAGCAATAGACTTGCATAAGTGATGAATAACATATAGAATATGGTTTTGTACAAAAATTCATGAAAATATGATGAATTTCATGATTACATAACTGTTTTGAATTATATGATGTTAATTCCCAATTTTGGGACTGTGTAATAAAGCTTAAGGCGATAACGTGTGCTTAAAACGGGCACCGATGTGTGAAGTTTGTAAAAGGAGTGAAAAATGGTAAATGAAGGTTAATGAACCTATGTATGATAGTTAATGGATGGATTTTATATGGTTGAATGGATACCCTAATTATAAGGTTATATATGTTATGTGATTAGTCGATGAAATGTGTAAAAATGTGCACGTATATGCTAAATGTATGCATAGTGACTTGAGATGTCGAATAAATGATATATGTGAATAAAATGGGTTGAAAAACTAAATGGAATGCAAGAAAAAAAAATATATGAAAAATCATATTATTTTCATGTAGGCAAGGAACTGAATGGAAGAAAAAGGGATTGTGGCGATCTCAGGTAAGCAAGCGAACTTTCTAAAATGCCATTTTCTTTTTCTATGTGATTGATATGATTGAAATGTTTATGTTTGTGTTTGAAATGTTTATTTTTATGTTTTATTGAATGGGCAAGCACAAGTTTTGAATATGACGGCTTTAATGCAAAGCCATAAGTTTTGAAAAATAATGACTTTAATGAAAAGTCTTAAGGTTTGCTTCATGAGAAGCAAGCGACACTTTTTAAGATAAATAATTTATCCTAAGTGTTGCCAAGGATGGGAATGCTTCAAGTTAATGGAATTGAGAATTTTGCTTATGAGTAAGTTCTCCATGCTAATGTTTTATAAGGATTTCATGTTAGATACCGATGGTTTTAAGAATTTGATTTTAAGCAAACAAGTTCAATATGATATTGTTTTAACAATATTTTATAAAAAAGGGAATTTTACCCTTTTTCACAAGATATTGTTTGTAAATAAGTTTTGAGTTATGTCTACAGTAACTTGTAATAAACAATGATGATTATGAAAAGATTTGTTTACTAAGTCAAGATAATTAAATAGTAAATGATGATTTAGACATAGTCCATATGTTTTGAAATGATATTCGAAAAGTTTTGATTTCCTTTAGACAAGGAAATCTATGTTGAAAATGTTGGAAAAATATTTTTACGGATGTGTTGAAAGGGATTTAAGGATGACCAACCTCCTATGATTGATTTCATAAAATGGTTTGATTTCAGGTTGTTTAATGGCATACAAAAGACTGTGCAATTTCCTTATATGTAAAAATAATAGATATGTGGACAATTATTAAATTTTTAGGCCATGGACAAAGGGATAGCATAATTGCATAACTTTTGTAAACAAAAGGTCCTGAAATAGAAACCAAGAAAATATTAGAGAAAAATATGATTTATTTATGAAAATCCAAAAGTTTTGAAATTCTTTTATTAAAAGAGTTTTAAGATGTATTGTTTCTCAAATATTTCAAATATTTATCAAAATATTTTACTCAAAATATTTCTAAAGGAATTTAAGGAAGGTCATCCTAAAACTAAATTTCAAATAACTACTTGTTAAAGTGGGTGCGCTCGCTTACAAGTTGACACGGACTGTGGCCTATGATGTATTTTTGAAAATTATTCTTAAATATAGACTTCGGTCTAAGAGTTTTGTGCATATGGATGCAGGCTGCGGTCTGTGATCCTGGTTTAAAAGGGCATGGGCTGCGGTCTGTGATCCCGGTTTAAAAGGGCATGGGCTGCGGTCTGTGGTTCTTCAAACCAAACGGACTACGATCCGTCATATTAACGTACGGTGCACCAGTACAAGTAATAGGCAAGTTGTAAAGCACGGTTGGGATGACCGAGGCCCACTCTACATAAGGCCAAATCGCTAAGGGATGACAGGAGTGCCAGCGGCACCCTCCCTGTGACGGGAGCAGGATAAATAAACAGCCGCTGGGCTAGCGTGTTGTTAAGGATTCTCTTCCAAAATGTAGCATGATCACTTGCTAAGTGTCACTACTAGATGGGGAGAAATACATTTGCATAGTTTTACTTTTCAAAATCCCAAAGATTGGGATATAAAAGCATCTATACAAAAGATTATCCTAAAAGGGATTTTTATGAGCTAATATGCATAAGTTACCCTAAAAAAAGGGTGTTTTACACAAAAGTATAAATAACGGGAATAAATGGAAATGTTTTTATACAAATGCAGTTATGAAAATAGTTTATGTATTTTATTTGCCTTATTTGCTATAAACAAGCCCCAAGACGGGGGTTATGAAAAAGATTTATTTGAAACTTGGATTGGACATAAGAGTGTCCTTTTCTAAAAAGCCTAAATGATAAGGGTTTATGGACATGAGAATGTCCAATGTTAATGTGTTGAAATAAAAAGTGTTTTAGGACATATGAATGTCCATTGCCAAAGGAAGCTATATGAAAAATGTTTTGAGACATAAAATGTCTCTTGGCTAAAGGATTTTATGATGGCTTATGTTAATGATGTTTTAGGACATGAGGATGTCCTCCTTTGCCTAAGGAGTTATGAGGAAAAAATATTTTGGACGTAAAATATCCACTAATGAAAGATGATTTTATGTAAATGTCTTTGAACATTAGAAATGTTCATATAAGACTAAAGGAAATTAATTAAAGAGGGTAAAACGTATAAGTTTTGCCTTAACAAGCCCACATGTGGCTTGTAAATGATTTTAAGAATGATATTTTGTGATAATGTTTAAGGACATGGAACTGTCCTTATGAATAAAGATTTCATGATAATGTTTTAGGACATATGCCCTCAAGTAAAAAAGTTTTCAAGATGTTTAAGAAAAAAGTTTTAAAGGAAGTCTTGCCCTAAAGATAAAATATTGCTTACTGAGTTGTCACTCACGTTTTGTTTTCCCAACCCTTAGACAGGTACCGAGGAAACTCAGAAGGTTGCGAACCTAAGACGTGGAAGAAGGTACGTGATGATAGCCTTGAAGGCTATGAGGAATGGAAAAGCATGAATATGCTAAGGTAAGCTAATTGTGTATATGAACTTAGTTAGAATTCTAAGTTCCATGTTGATGTGTATATGAACTTAGTTAGAATTCTAAGTTTCATGTGAATCAATAACTAAATGTATGCAAGTATGATATGATCCAATGCTTGTATGAAATGTAAATGTTATTGTAGAAAAGCATGATGAATACTATGAAAGAATTATGAGATGTAAAATGTGATGTGCTTATTTAGGAATGAAAGGATGCTATGAATTAAAGGATGAATTCTACTACAAGTGAAATGTCACTACGGGTGATGATTGCTATATAAGTTATGAATGATGACAGATGCAAACGGAAAAAAAAATTTGGACGAGATCTAATTAAGAACCCGCCGCATGATCAGGGCAACAATCCTGATTCACATTTACCAATTGATAGATCTTGAGGTAAGGAAGTGACGTCTCGGTTTGGGGCGCCATAGTATAATGATTAATTTCAAATTTTAGAATTTATTTATGATGTATGAAGTGACGATGTGTGCATAAAAGAAGCACCGATGCGTGTAATTTGGAAAAGGATTGATAAATGGAAAATTGAGGTTAATGAACCTATAAATGATAATTATTGAATGAATTTTATGTGGATGAATGGATACCCTATTTATGGGGTTATATATATTATGTGTTAGCCGATGAAATGTGTAAAAATATGTTATATATGTGCATAATGACTTGAGAAGTCAACTAAATGATATATGGGAAATGAAATGGGTTGGAAAACTAAATGAGATATGAGAAAAGAAATATATAAAAAAAAATATATGATTCTCATGTAAGCAAAGGCAAAGAAAAAGCGGAGTCGAAAAGCTAAGAGACAAAGGTAAGCAAGAAAATTTTCTAAATGAATTTTGTTTTCTAAATTGTTTACATAAATGAAATTTTAGCTCTAACTTGTTTGATGAAATTGTGGAAATTATTTCTAATATGTTTAAGGATGACCATTCCTTAGCTAAATGGTGTTGAAATGATGTTTTACTTAAAAAGAAATATTATGAAATTTTCTTTGATAAATGCTATGATAAAATGATGTGATTCTATGTTTCTTATTGAAAAATCATGCTAGCTTGTTAAAGATGGATTTATGAAAAAGTTCATGTGCACAAGGTACTAGGTCCACTTGAAGGGTATATGCCGACTGATTGTCCCCCTTGGTGTGGCCAAGTCGCTTAAAATAGGCCCAAGGCTGGCGGCGCCCTTTCTGAAATGGGAGATAATGTGGACGGATGGTCGCCTGGCTAGCTTCCATCCTAAGGGAATTATGATGATTATGTTCATGTTTTATATGGCATTATGCATATGGTACTCGTGATGGGTACAAGATTTTATGTTTTCAAGATATACCTTTTGATAAGGTATAATGTGCTTTCCAATATGGTTTTAAATGCGAAAATGTTGCCTGAAATGATTTGCCTGTAAAATGAAAATAGCTTTCTTATTGAGTTTCGACTCACGATTTTTGTTTTCCAAACCCAAAGATAGGTGAAGGATAGAATATGGCGGAGGAGCAAGTGCAAGCTGAAGGAAAAAATGGAAAAACTTTAGAATTGTTATGTTATGATAACTCATGAGATATGGATGTAAAATATTTGAATGTTTTATATTGACGACTATGATCTATACATTCAGTGACATCTGATTTAGGCAAATGCTGAAATGTCGCTTGAACATCATGATGTGTATATGTGTTGAATGGATTGAAATGGCTTGGTTGTGCATAAATTGGAAATATGGGGAATTGAACCTCTATTTGAACTTCTATGTGAATATAATTAATGGGATAAATATCCGATAAAACCCGCCGTGTGACAGGGCAACAATCCTGATCACATTTACCAATCAATACGATCCCGAGGTAAGGCTCAGGATGTGACACTCGGATTTAGGGCACCACAGAGCTTGGAATCAGAGCATGGATTGGTAAATAGGCATCGAATGTTTCTAAGTATAGGAAATTGATAGAATATGATGAGATATGCATGATTACACATGATTATGTGATGAATTAGATATGATTATATGATGCTTATGTATGTTTATAACATGATGAAATACATGCCATATGATGACTAGGTATGCTTATAATATGATGGAATGCATGTCATACGATGATAAATTATGTTGCAATGCAATTTGATTGCTACGTTGTATAGATGGCGGATAGGGGTAAGCGGATGATGAGTGTGGAGGAGTTGAAAAAGGAGGAGAAGACACAGCAAAGGGAAGAGAATATGCACAGGTGGTGGGAATCCCAGCACAACACACCCTAGTTTCCTGTAGTTTCCTCGAGTCAACATGAACAAGGTCTAGGAGAGCCCTCCAGTTACAAACCTAGGGCACGAGTTCTACTAGGAATATACCTCGGAATTCCCTGGACTCCCCGTGTTCCAACTGACAGAGTAGATCTGCAAGACCTCCAGGACTTTTGGGAAAAGACTCAGGCATCCACACCCCCCGACGCTGGCCCATGGTACAGGTTTGTGGATGGATGTGTCCAATTCCGTTACGGAGCACCTTGGGATAGACTCCATCAGTGGGAAGTGGACATGGCCCTCTATACAGAAAGGCGTCGTGCCAAGGGAGTCATCGAAGTACTTGCCGCTCCTAAACCCGACGAGGTTATGCTCTATATATTGGAGAACACAGGTGAAATTGTCCATTTGACTGAGGTCAATGATGATGACGACCCTATGGAATTCCTCGAGCCTTTTGAGGAAGAGGAGGAGGAAGAAGAAGACGAGGAAATAGAGGAAGAAGTAGAGGAGGAGATAGTGGAGTTTGTAGGGGAGGATAAGGACGACGATAATTATAGTGGAGATGATGAGGTTCAGGCGTGGTCCAACACTAGCACGATCACGGATGCACCCTCACAAGTTGCACGTAGACGTAAACGTCTAAGGAGAGGCTCAGGAAGATGATGAACCTTTCTGCTTTTCTTTAAACAGTTGTGTATATATAAGTGTGGTTTGCTGACAATGTGGTGTTAATTTTATGGTTGTTAAGATAGACTGACATGTATATAAGTATGAAATGTCTGTGCTATGTTAAATGTGTACATAAGTGTGATTTACTTTCACATGTACTAACTATGGATGAGATGATGTGAATATGATGGATATGAATGAATATGTTGATATAATGAATTCCAGATGTTTTAAATATGTATGAATGAATGAGTATGAGCTGAATGATGTGATATGATTGTGATTGAATGAATTAGTTGTGACCCTGTGATAATGAAATGCGTATGCAATGATTTAACGATGATTTTAAACGAAATGCGTATATAATGATCTAACGTTAATTGAAAATGAAAAGTGTGTTGTTATATACTCAGTTATATACTCAGATTAACACAATGGTGGAAACGAGGGTAGGATTAAGGAGGAATAAAGAAAAAGAGTCTGCGACAGAGGTTCCAAGCCAACATAAAGTTGGTGAATCTAGCCGACCTAAAAGAGGAAGGCCTGTGACACAAAATCAAAGGAACTAACAAAGGCGGAATGATGAAAGCCCTGAACGGAATATGGAGGAGGAAACTGAGTCGAGGCAGAATAGACTCATAGAAGAAAGAGTGGCTGTGGCAGTGAAGGAAGCAATGCAGCAGGCCACCAGGGACTAGGCAGCGCAGACTGCCGATATTATACAGGGATTATGGGAAATGACCCAACATGCTCAGTTGAGTAGTGTAGAGAGAGAAGGACCTGCTCCGATGGCTTACCCCGTTGTCACACCGGCACCTCTAAGGGATGAAAATCAGCTAATGGAAGCTGATAGAAGAGCCATTAACACCTTTCTAGCGCAATGGCCCCCGAAGTTTTCCGGAGAACCCGACTCAATCTAAGCAAAGCAGTGGATGACGGAGATTAAGAAATTATTTAGAATATCTCCATGCAATGACCGTCAGAAGGTATTGTGTGCTACTCATCTGTTAGCAAAGGACGCACACGAATGGTGGGATACAATGTTAATCACAATGCCACGACCCGAAGAAGTGTCTTGGCAAACTTTTGTGGAAGAATTTAACAAGGAATACCTCCCGGTTGGATTGCAAAGTCAAAAGTGATAGAATTTTAAAAATTGTATCAAGGGAGGATGACGGTCACTGAGTACGCTACCAAGTTTAATGCTCTGATCAGATATGTGCCTTGGATCGCTAACGTGCCACAAAATAAGGCACAAACATTCCAATAAGGGTTGAGGTCATATCTGCGGGAATGTTTGGCACCTCTGCTGATAAAGGACTATGCTTCAAGCCTTGAGAGAGCAAGGGCTTTGGAAATTGAGGCTCTGAGAACTCAAGAACTAAGATTGGGTTCAAGGGCGTTCAGTATGGGTCCCAAGGAATCGGAACCTGGGAAAGATAAAGCTAGAAAAAACAATATAACGAAGGGAAAAGGAATCCCAAAGAAGAAAGCTCGCTGTTGTGTAAGAAATGTCAAAAGCGACATACAGGCGAGTGTTTAAAAGGATCAAACTGGTGTTACAAATGTGGACAGACGGGTCACATCACCAAGGAGTGCAGGCTGGGGGAAGCAAAGGTGGTTAAATGTTATATATGTGATCAAGTAGGTCATATAGCCCCGAACTGCCCAAACAAGGTGCAGTCATCTCAAGGACGTGGAAGACCTACTCAACTCAGGATACCTGTAGCAACAAGTAAGCAGGGAACTTCTATGAACCCAGTGCACATGCATGCCTTGACCCGAACAAAATCTCAAGAATAGGAGGAGAAGGTGGTCACAGGTACGGTTTATATTCTAGGAAATTTGGCAGTAGCTTCGTTTGATTCTGGTGTCACCCATTCATTCATAGCATGCCAATATGTGACCACCCATGCACTGCCGGTAGAAGAGACCAATCAGGTTATACATGTAGAATCTTCATTCTATAGGTTAGCCAGTACTAGCCAAGTATGCAAAGTACGCTCAATTAAAATAAGATCATTGATTCTAGAAGCTGATTTGATCCTATTGCCTATGACTGAGTTCGACGTGATATTGGGTATGGATTGACTAAGCCAATGGGGAGCGACCATAGACTGTAAGAATAAAAGAGTGCAATTTGAAGCAACTCCAGGGAAGGAGATTGCCATTGGAAAGCTAAGGCAACCTGACAGTTCAAGTATATTGATATCATCTATGAAAGCTGTCAGGATGATCCGACAAAAATGTCAAGCCTATTTGGTGTCTGTGAATGTAGAGAAAGGTACAGGAGTAGAAATTAATCAAATACCTGTGGTTAGAGAATTTCCGGATGTATTTTCAAAGGAGTTAATCACATTGCCTCCACAAAGGGAAATGGATATGACTATTGATGTGCTATCGGGTACAGCTCCGATTTCTAAAACTCCTTATAGAATGGCACCAGCTAAGATGAATGAACTAAGGGCGCAAATACAAGAGCTGTTGGATAAGGGTTTCATTAGACCAAGTGTATCCCCTTGGAGAGCTCCGGTATTGTTCGTGAGGAAAAAGAATGGAAGTTTAAGGTTATGCATTGATTACCGGGAGCTGAATAAGATTACCATAAAGAATAAATATCCATTGCCCAGGATCAATGATTTATTCGATCAATTGCAAGGAGTCACGACTTTTTGCAAGATTGGTTTACAGTCAGGGTACCATCAGCTGAGGATAAGTCCGGCTGATACTCATAAAACAGCATTCCTGTGATACCCGGACCCAAGTAAGACTTATGTATAAGCATTTGGCATATACATATGAATCATGAATGATTTCCAATTGCAATATTAATGATTTATTGCGATTAGGACAAGTGATTATGAATGATCAATATAAGCCGATATGGGACAATGTGATTAAAGAGGCTTAATGAGGATTAGGAAATGTGAATATATTAATGATAATTACCTCATGTATTATAGTTTAACTAATGGAGATTATGATGTTAATTATGGATTAAAGGAGGCAATTGCTAGAAAATCCATAATTCGATGCCGGAAAGGCGGATTAAGATGAAAATTGAAAGGTAAGAACATAATTTGTGCTTAATCTTATGGAAATTGATGAAATTAGGGTGAAAATCAATCATCACCATCAAAATTCAAAGATGGTTTCAAATGAGCATAAATTGAGCTAGAAAAGTCGGATTGAGACGAAATTTGAAATGAACGGTTAAAATTATGAGATCCATGCAATGAGAGGCTTGGATTAAGAAAATTATGATGGGATATAGGTTGCACGAAAATGGGTGTATAATTATTGATTTTTGTGCACCAAAAAGTAAGTTTGTGTTTATGTTAAAGTAAGGTGGTTAACTATATGATTAATGGCATAAATGAGGTGGCAAAAGGAGGTAATGACAAGTGGATTTTATGGATTATTTAAAATGACAAAACTCATGATAAAATCAAGTGCTTAATGCCATGATTTAATGGTTAATGGATTAGCTCAAAGGAGCTTGAAAAGGTGGCCATACATGTGGACGATCAAGGGGCCATATACTTGAATTTTTTTATTTTTAAAAATACAAAATGTGTATTTAAATGACCTAGGCAGCTAGGGGGAGATGTGGATGAGATTTGGGTTGATTTTTATGCCAAGAAAATTCCAAAAAGTGCATGATAAGTAGACCCCACAAAGTGGACAGCATTATGGAGCAAGAAAGAGGTCACGGTAAAGGCAACTTTTTGGATTTTTTATTAATTTTTTAATAGCTAATTTGACTCCTAAATGAGGTACTAACTAGGTTAATTAAATACTCATTAATTAAAGTGGAAATTAGGTGTGGAAAATGGCACAAAAGTGCTGCAATTGACATTGAATTTCAAGAGCATGAAATGGACAGCTTGGAAAAGTGGACGTCCAAGGCAGAAATGTGATTTTTTATTTTTTTAATAAGCTAAATTGACCCCTAAGTAGACTATTAGCTAGGGTGGTTAATTAGCTATTAATTAAAGTAAAAATTTGGTGGAAAAAAGGTGCAAAGGGCTGCTGAAATGGACGTCCAAACAAGGGGTAAATTTGTGTCCATTAATGAATGGATTTTTCATGATTTTTTTAAGATAATTACATAATTTACTTGGCCCATATTTTTCCATGTCAGCAATAGGGGATAAGCATGTCTTAATCATGTTTAATTTATGTGGCAAGTGGGACCCACAAAGCCAGAAAATTCCAGCTTATGCATAGGTGAACGTCCATATGGGTAGGAGAGAGAAAGAGAAAAATCAAATGGAAAAAAAATAATATCCAAGCAGGCAATGCACGTTCCATGTTCCAGAAGCTTGAGGAGAAGGAAAAAAAAAGAGGAAAAGAGAAGTAAAAATGAGAAGAAAAAAGAGGAACCAAGCTAGGAAAAATGAAATCCAAGTTGATTCAATTCCAAGTAAGTATACCCTTTGATTATGGGTTGAAAATTATAACTGAAATTTTCTTAAATCCTATGTGATGTTGCTGTTTTGATGTTTAATTATGATTATATGATGATTCATGAATAGATAAATTATATAAGTTGATTTATAAAGTTTAATTTGGGGATTAATCAACCGATATCATCTAATCTACACTTATGTGTAGTAAATATGAACTAGGAAAGAAAAATATGGAAGAAATAGTAAATGAAATAATTTTATCATGAAAATTTATGGGAATACTCATGATGGGGTGATTAAGGAACGACCAAATTTTCCGCTTAATAGGATGAGAATGTTGGAAATTACAAATCCAAGAAAATCAACCTAAACAGGGTTGAACAGGTGTCAGGATCAGCTACACCAAATGATTTTTAATAATTCTTATACAAGGAATTTTGGGCTGAAACGTTTACAGGATATATAATAAATATTGTGTATCACATGAAAAAAATAAAAATTAGGTTTTTATGGGTATAAATTGTTGGTCCCGAGTTGATGGCAAAACCCAAGAGGGGAGGGGTGAATTGGGTTCTTAAAAATTTCTTTGGTAACTTAAAAACTTAACCCCTTGTAAGTTCAATCCCCTTGAATGAAGAAAAAAAATGGAAAGCAATGTAATGTAGAGAGCAGAAATAAAATCAAGCAGACAAGAATTTTTATAGTGGTTCGCGCAACCTCCCTACTCCACTCTTCTAAGCTCACACTCCTTGTGACTTGGGTTCCACTATTGTATTCTACCAATACAATTAGAGCCACTGCTCTCTTCTAGATTCCAGCTCTAGGGGGCATATACAACCAGAGCCTCTTGCTCACTTCTAAATTCCAACTCTAGGGGGCTTAATCAACACACTGCACAAGTAGGTGATGAGTCTCACTCCAATCACACACTACTTTGCATACACTTGATCTTAGCTACTCAAGCTAAATCAAGTACAACACAAAGAAATGAAATAACAAAAGAAATCTACACTTTACAGATGTGTAGAGACAATTTGGCGCAGAGAAGAACTTGTAGTAGGCTTTGAAGAATCTGAAATAGAGCTCTTGCAGTTTTGAAGCAAAGTTCTTCCTCCTTGAATGGCTTGATCTCTTTAAAGGTCTTGTAGATAGGAGTTATGCTCATTTAATAAATCTCAGCTACTTCCCTCGTCCACCATGAATGCCTTTTATAATTTTGGAGGGAATCCGAACATTAGAAGGTAGGTGGCGCGCATTAAATGCGCCAACGTTCAAATAAATTCCGACCGTTGCGACCCAAGTCGCAGGCGGAGTCGACTTCGGATGCGACTTAGCCCAAGTCGCAGATGGAGTCGACTTCGGGTGCGACTTCGCTTCTCCGTCGCAACTTCAAGTTTCAGATTAGGTCGACTTGGGCATCGACTTGACCCAAGTCGCAGGTGAAGTCGACTTCGGGTGCGACTTCACCTCGGCAGGATGCTTGGTGAACTTGAAATCTTGGAATGCTTGGTTCCTTCATTTCCTTTGCATTTTTCATTTCCTTTTGAGTCATCGTCTTTATTTTTCTTTAGCTCCATGATTTTGCAAGTCTTGAGTCCTTGAGTTTATGCATCTTGCTTTTGATACTAGTCTTCATGACTTGAGCTTCTTTATCTTCAAAAATGTTTGAAGCTTTGTCTTGGACTTGAGAGACTCATTGATAATGATCTTGTTCTCTTGATTTGGTCTTGAGAAAACTCAAGTTGATTCTTGGAATGAGCTTGAAACTGCATCTTTGAGCTTGAGAGCATCAAGTCGAACTTGGGGTCGACTTCGTCCGCGACTTCGCCCAAGTCGCAACTGGAGTCGACTTCGTTTGCGACTTCGGCATTCTTCCATCCCAAATTCAGCTCTGGAGTGATTTTTCCGACTGAAGTCGATGCTGGAGTCGACTTCGTTTGCGACTTGGCTTCCCAAGTCGCAAGCGGAGTCGACTTGTCCTGCGACTTCACTTGCTCTTCTCCCATTTTCAACTCTGGACGGTTTTGGCACTTTCAAGTCGATCTTGAAGTCGACTTGGGGAACGGCTTGGCCTTCCATGCTTTATGTTCTTCAAATGTATATTCCTTAAACATATCCACAAACATGTTAGTAGCCAAGACTTACTCAAATTGATTTGTTAATCATCAAAACATAGATTTAGCTTGTTTTCACATATTTCCAACAATCTCCCCCTTTTTGATGATTGACAAAACCGATTTGAGTGGATACCTTTCAATTGCTTAAAAAATAGCATGCTAATTTTTGTATTTTGAAATTTTATCATACTTAAGCTCATGCAAGCATATCCTACTCTTCTCCCCAAACATATCCTACTCTTCTCCCCCTTTGGAGTCATTTGGGACTCAAATCCTACTCTTTTCCCCCTTTTTGTCAATATATCAAAAAGTTAGAGGATAAAGAAAGAGATAGGTGGGTTTGCTCCCTCTAAACATGTGCTCCCCCTTAGTTTGTGCTAGGTTAAATCAATCATTCCCATGTCATTTCTAATCTTATAAAATGCTTCTTTTGCTAGGGGCTTTGTGAATATATCTGCAATTTGATCCTCAGTTCTTACATATACTAGACATATATCATGATTTTCTACATGTTCTCTAATGAAATGGTGTCTAAGGTCTATATGTTTGGTCCTAGAATGCAATACTGGATTCTTGGTTAGACATATGGCACTAGTATTGTCACATTGATGGGTATATCTTTAAACTCCATGTCATAGTCCTTAAGTTGCTGTTTCATCCAAAGTAATTGGGCACAACAGCTCCCGGCAGCAATGTATTCGGCTTCCGCCGTAGATAGAGCAACACTAGTTTGTTTTCTTGAAAACCATGAAACCAACATGCTTCCAAGAAATTGACATGTTCGACTAGTGCTTTTTCTATCTACTTTGTAACCGGCAAAATCCGCATTCGAGTAGCCGATTAGATCAAAATTAGAGCCCTTTGGATACCAAAGTCCTATATTGGTAGTGTCAACTAGGTATCTGAAAATTTTTTTCACAGCTACCAAGTGTGATTCTTTTGGACATGATTGAAATCTAGAGCACATACACACACTAAACAATATCTCAGGTCTAGAAGCAGTTAAATACAACAAAGAACCTATCATGCTTCTATACAATTTCAAATCAACTATTTTTCCTTTTTCATCTTTGTCGATTTTGATTATTGAGCTCATTGGTGTGTTTGCTCCTTTGCTATTTTCCATGTCAAACTTCTTCAGCATTTCTTTGATGTACTTGGACTGGTTAATGAAGATTCCTTCACTTAATTGCTTGATTTGCAGTCCAAGGAAGAAGTTCAGTTCTCCCATCATGCTCATCTCAAATTCCTTCTGCATAAGCTCAGAAAATTCTTGACAAATATTTCATTAGTAGCACCAAAAATGATATCATCAACATAAATTTGAATGATCAAAATATCCTTTTCTTTATATTTGATAAACAAAGTGGTGTCTACCTTTCCTTTTTGAAAATCATGATCAATCAGAAATTTGCTTAGTCTATCATACCAAGCTCTTGGAGCTTGTTTTAATCCATATAGTGCTTTGGTTAACTTGTATACAAATTTAGATTGATCTTTTTCCTCAAATCCAGGTGGTTGTTCAACATACACCTCTTCATTTATATAATCATTCAGAAATGCACTTTTGACATCCATTTGAAAAAATTTAAAGTTCATGTGAGATGCAAAAGCTAATAAAATGCGAATTGCTTCCAATCTAGCAACCGGGGCATAGGATTTCTCAAAATCTATTCCTTCTTCTTGTGAGTATCCCTTTGCCACAAGTCTAGCTTTGTTTCTCACTACAAGTCCACTTTCATCTAAATTGTTCCTAAAGACCCACTTGGTGCCAATAATAGTACAATCATTTGGTCTAGGAACAAGGTGCCAAACTTGATTTCTTTCAAATTGATTAGCTCTTCTTGCATTGCTATAATCCAGTTTTCATCATCAAGAGCTTGATCAACAGTGAATGGTTCAATTTTAGATACAAAGGCATATTGTCCACAAACATTTTGTTTTGATCTTCTAGTTTTTACACCTTCATATACATTCCCTATAACTTGTTCAATTGGATGTGCATGTTTGAATTTTAAATCAGTTGGAGGTTTGTAGGAATTATTACCTTCACTTACCCTTTCCTCCATGGATTCTTCTTGCTTTTCAATATGCAATTTTTCAAGATTGCTTGCTATGTCATCTGTATCACTTAAATCATCTTTTCTTTTGAAGTAAGGGTTAGTTTCATCAAAAATAACATGCATGGATTCTTCTACAACTTGGTTTCGTTTATTGAAAACTCTATATGCTTTGCTATTTTATGAATAACCAAGGAATATTGCCTCATCACTTTTAGCATCTAGTTTTCCCAAGTTGGTTTTTTCATTGTTCAAAACATAGCATGTGCATCCAAAAGCATGAAAATAAGAAATATTTGGTTTCCTTCCTTTCCATAGTTCATATGGAGTCTTTTTCAAGATTGCTCGAATGGTAACTCGGTTCAAAACATGACAAGCTGTACTTACAGCTTCACCCCAAAATTTCTTGGATAAATTGCTCTCATTTAGCATTGTTCTAGCCATCTCTTGTATAGTTCTATTTTTCCTTTCAACTACTCCATTTTGTTGTGGAGTTCTTGGTGCAGAAAATGTGTGGTGAATTCCTTTTTCATTACAATATTCTATGAATCGTTTGTTTTCGAATTCCTCACCATGATCGCTTCTTATGGTTACAATTGTACTTTGTTTTTCATTTTGCACCAAATTCACAAAAGTTGCAAACATAGAGAAGGCTTCATCTTTGCTAGCTAAGAGAATTATCCATGTAAATCTTGAAAAATCATCAACAATAACGAATACATATTTCTTTCCACCAATGGTTAGAATATCGGATGGCCCATATAGATCCATGTGTAGAAATTCAAGTGGCCTTGTGGTGGAAATCTCCTTTTTGGTAGAGAAAGACATCTTTGGTTGTTTAGATAATTGACATGCCTTGCAGATTTTGTCTTTGTCATATTTCAACTTTAGCAAGCCTTCTACCAAACTCTTTTTCCATAGGGTCTTTATATTTCCCATGTTTATATGTCCAAGCCTTTTATGCCAAACCCATGGATCATTATCAATGGCCATTAGACATTGACCATCTAGTTCATCAAGTGAAACCAAATATACATTTCCATGTCTTTTTCCACTAAACATAATATGTTCTCCATCAAATACATTACATATAGATGATTCAAACACAACCTTGTATCCTTTATCACATAATTGACTAATACTCATTAGGTTATGCTTGAGTCTTTCAACAAACAAAACATCTTCCATGCATGCATTTGAAATACTATAAATATTTCCTTTACCTTTAATTTTACCTTTCTCATTATTACCAAAGGCAACCGTTCCGTCGTTGCAAGGCTTAAGTTTATGAAATAAACTTCTTTCTCCGGTCATATGCCTTGAACAACCGCTGTCCATGAACCATACATTGTTTGCCTTTGCCTTGAAACAAATCTGAAAAATAAAAAGGTAAATCTCATCTCTTTGGTACCCATTTTATGGGTCCATTTGGGTTAGTAATATGATTCAATTTTTGCTGCTCTAACTTAGAAAGCCCAAATCTTGTGTTCCTTAGAATCCAAATTAATTTTGCACCATGGTCATGTAGTTTATTAAAGTTACACTTGTAGGTTTTATGACCCATTTTGTTGCAGAAATTACAAGCCATAGGTAATCTTGGAGTAGGCCTCCAAGTATATGATGGTTCAAATGTTGGCCTTCTAGTCCACATGACATTTTTCCGTTTTGGCTTGTGTATTGATGCAGTTTTGGTTTGATAATTTCCAAGTATTGGCACATTTGATTTGCCACTTTCTTTTTGCTTAAATGTATAGTATCCAAGACCTCTTTTATTTGTTTGCGAGGTCATGTTCAAAAACATTTTTACACTTTCTCCTGGATTAGAGAACTTTGCTAATGATTCATTTAATGATTTGTTCTCCTTTTTCAGTTTCTCTACCTCTTTCAACAATGATTCATTTTCTCCTTTCAGTTTTGTTGATTTTTCAGCTAGATTTCTATTTTCAATAATAACGAAGTTACATTGTTGTCTCTTCAATGTTAACTTGTTTTCTAGCTTTTTGATTTCCTCATATAATGAATCATATGCAAGTTGTAGTTCTTCTAATTCAGCACATTTGAGGCATTCATGAAAAGAAGAATAACTTGACTGAGAATAGCAAGGTTTGGAAGTTACCTCTTCATTGCTTGTGCATTTTGTTGAGGTGGATTGTTCTTCCAAAACTTCAGTTGTGTTTAGGCATAGCAAGTCTTCTTCTTGTTCGATCCGTGCCATGCAGCATATTCTTGCACAATTTGCTGCTTCAAAGTTGTCGGTTGAAGAGCTGCTTGTTGACGAAGTCTCTTCATTGACATACATGCCTCTTCCCTTTGGCCTTTGATATTTTCTGCCTTCATATCTTTCCTTCCTCTCTTCCGGTGTAGGACATTGAGCCTGCATATGTCCCACGCCCCCGCATCTATAGCATTTTGTAACCTCCTTCTTCTTCTCTCTTTGTGGTCTTTCTTTGAAGTCTTTGAGGTTCTTTTCTTTTCTCACAAATTTTCAGAATTTGCGAGTAAGAAGTGCGATATCTTCATCACCATTATTAGACGAGGAGGTAGATTCTTCTGAGTTGTGTGCTGCTTTTAATGCAATGATTTTCTTCCCTTTGTGATTGTCTTCGTTTCTTCTCTTAATTAGCTCATGTGACATTAATGAGCTAATTAAATCTTCTAGCTTTAGTGTATTGAGGTCTTTGGCTTCTTCAATTGCCGTAATCTTTGGAGTCCAAGATTCTGGTAGAGCTCTCAATATCTTCATAACCTGTTCGGATTCAGAGATAGCCTTTCCAAGACCTTTCAATGCGTTAGTAATTTTAGAGAATCTTGCAAACATCTCATAAATGTTTTCTGTTTCTATCATTCTAAAGCTTTCCAATTCTCCTATCAAGATATTTCTCCTAGTCCCTTGGACTTGGGAGGTCCCTTCATAAATAGATGTCAAAGTATCCCATATTTCTTTTGCAGTTAGACAAGAGGATACTCTGTCATATTCAGAAGCTGTAAGAGCACAAAATAGTGAGTTCATAGCCTTAGCATTGCTCTTAACAGTTCTTACTTCCTACTCGGTCCATTTGGAAGCTTTTTCATCAGTTGGCAAAATTACACCATCTTGGATTGCAATCCAAGAGTCCATATCTGTAGCCATGATGAGTTGCTTCATACGAAGCTTCCAATAACCGAAATTATTCCCATCAAACAATGGTGGCCTGGTAAACGATTGGCCTTCAGCAAAAGCGGGAACGGAGGTCGTTTGGGATGCCATATGATTGGATCTCTTTGATTTAACTCAAAGACCTGCTCTGATACCACTTGTTGGTCCCGAGTTGATGGCAAAACCCAAGAGGGGAGGGGTGAATTGGGTTCTTAAAAATTTCTTTGGTAACTTAAAAACTTAACCCCTTGTAAGTTCAATCCCCTTGAATGAAGAAACAAAATGGAAAGCAATGTAATGTAGAGAGCAGAAATAAAATCAAGCAGACAAGAATTTTTATAGTGGTTCGGGCAACCTCCCTACTCCACTCTTCCAAGCTCACACTCCTTGTGACTTGGGTTCCACTGCTCTCTTCTAGATTCCAACTCTAGGGGGATATACAACCAGAGCCTCTTGCTCTCTTCTAGATTCCAGCTCTAGGAGGCTTAATCAATACACTGCACAAGTAGGTGATGAGTCTCACTCCAATCACACACTACTTTGCATACACTTGATCTTAGCTACTCAAGCTAAATCAAGTACAACACAAAGAAACGAAATAACAAAAGAAATCTACACTTTACAGATGTGTAGAGACAATTTGGCGCAGAGAAGAACTTTTAGTAGGCTTTGAAGAATCTGAAATAGAGCTCTTGCAGTTTTGAAGCAAAGTTCTTCCTCCTTGAATGACTTGATCTCTTTAAAGCTCTTATAGATAGGAGTTATGCTCATTTAATAAATCTCAGCTACTTCCCTCGTCCACCATGAATGCCTTTTATAATTTTGGAGGGAATCCGAACGTTAGAAGGTAGGTGGCGCGCATTAAATGCGCCAACGTTCAAATAAATTCCGACCGTTGCGACCCAAGTCGCAGGCGGAGTCGACTTCGGATGCGACTTAGCCCAAGTCGCAGATGGAGTCGACTTCGGGTGCGACTTCGCTTCTCCGTCGCAACTTCAAGTTTCAGATTAGGTCGACTTGGGCATCGACTTGACCCAAGTCGCAGGTGAAGTCGACTTCGGGTGCAACTTCACCTCGGCAGGATGCTTGGTGAACTTGAAATCTTGGAATGCTTGGTTCCTTCATTTCCTTTGCATTTTTCATTTCCTTTTGAGTCATCGTCTTTATTTTTCTTTAGCTCCATGATTTTGCAAGTCTTGAGTCCTTGAGTTTATGCATCTTGCTTTTGATACTAGTCTTCATGACTTGAGCTTCTTTATCTTCAAAAATGTTTGAAGCTTTGTCTTGGACTTGAGAGACTCATTGATAATGATCTTGTTCTCTTGATTTGGTCTTGAGAAAACTCAAGTTGATTCTTGGAATGAGCTTGAAACTGCATCTTTGAGCTTGAGAGCATCAAGTCGAACTTGGGGTCGACTTCGTCCGCGACTTCGCCCAAGTCGCAACTGGAGTCGACTTCGTTTGCGACTTCGGCATTCTTCCATCCCAGATTCAGCTCTGGAGTGATTTTCCCGACTGAAGTCGATGCTGGAGTCGACTTCGTTTGCGATTTGGCTTCCCAAGTCGCAAGTGGAGTCGACTTGTCCTGCGACTTCACTTGCTCTTCTCCCATTTTCAACTCTGGACGGTTTTGGCACTTTCAAGTCGATCTTGAAGTCGACTTGGCCTGCGACTTCACTTGCTCTTCTCCCATTTTCAACTCTGGACGGTTTTGGCACTTTCAAGTCGATCTTGAAGTCGACTTGGGGAACGACTTGGCCTTCCATGCTTTATGTTCTTCAAATGTATATTCCTTAAACATATCCACAAACATGTTAGTAGCCAAGACTTACTCAAATTGATTTGTTAATCATCAAAACATAGATTTAGCTTTTTTTCACATATTTCCAACATAAATATACCCCATAATTAACTTGATTTGGACTGTTTGAAAAAGGATGCTGCTGTCTAGCAAGGTAACAATACAAAAATAAATATAAATACTAAATATTTCATGATGGAAATATTTATTTTGGTTAATAAATATATTTATTATGGTATGGTAGGAATTTCAGATCAAAACTACTTGATTTGTTATTAATTCAAGATTTTGAGAATTCAGTGTGCCTGAATTCAGCATTATGGACAGCTTAAGGAATAAATCAAGATAAATGTTAAATTTCAGATTTTTTTGATGAAATTTAACTTAAAATGGGATATAAACAAGTATCATAAGTGATTATGAGGATTTAACCTATTAGAGATGGGTTTTAGAAAGAATGGAACTTAGGGTTACGTATAATACCCGATTTCTATGTTTTGATGTTGAAAATGATAAATGGTTTATGTGAAGGGGTAAAATGAAAAATTCATGAAAATATGATGAAAAATGTGGATTAGGTTACTATTTTTATAAATAATGATAATCTCAAATTTTGAGATTATTATATGATGCCTATGTTATTAATTAAGTGCTTAAATGAGCACCGATGTATGAAAAAGGAAAAATATGTTGAAAATGATAAATTAAGGTAATAAACCTCCAAATAATTATCTAATGAATAATTATTATAGTTATGTAAGATTACCCTACATAAGGGTATTAAAATGAATGAATGGATGATTGATATGTATAGGCTACGTGCTAAGTAGGAATACCTGACTTGAAGGACAAGTGGGTCAAGCTAAGTCCAAATGAATTTATGTACATTGAAAAGCCTAGGGGATTTATGTATTTGAAGTTGATGTAAACAAATGAAATGTTATTTTCATTTATCTAGGCAAAGGCAAGGAAAAAAATGAAAGAAAAGGATTATGGGGATCTCAGGTAAGCAAGCGAACTTTTCAAATCATTTATTTCTTCTTATGTGTCGAAATGATTTATGATGTTATGTTGATATTTTTATGATTATGTTTTAAACGAACGGGCAAGCACAAATTTTAGAAATTGATGGCTTTAATGAAAAGCCGCATATTTTGAAAAAGGATGGCTTAAGGAAAAGCCTCAAAGTTTGCTTCATGGGAAGCAAACAACGTTTTTTTAAAGATAAATGTTTATTACAAGTGTTGTCATGGATTGGCAATGCTTTATGTTAATGGAATTGAGAAATTTTCTTATGAGTAAGCAAGTTCTCCATGATGTTAATTTTAACGGAATTTATATTTTATGCCGATGATTTTAAGGATTTGCTTTCAAGTAAGCAAATTCTTTATGATGTTGTTTTCAAAAGGACTTTATAAGAAAAGGGAATTTTGCCCTTTTTCATAAAGAAATATTATTAGATAAGTTTTGAGTTTTTTTATGATGTTTTGATAAATGATTAAGCTTATAAAAGAAAAAGATTAATTTTCTATGTCAGGATATCTAATTATAAATGATAATTGGGACAGCCGTGTGTTTTGAAATGATATTTAAAAAGTTTTGATTTCCTTTAGATAAGGAAATCTATATTGAATTTTTTTTGAAAAATGTTTATACGGATGTGTTAAAGGGGATTTAAGGATGACCGACCTCTTATGTTGATTTCATAAAATGGTTTGATTTCGGGTTGCTAAATGGTATGCAAAAGATTATGCAAGCCCCTTATGTAAAAATGGTATAATAGATAGGTGGACAATTGTGAAACCCTAATTTGAATAGAAGTCATGTAAATGCTATTGAATGATTTATGTATGAATAATGTATTCATAATTGAAGTATTTACAATTTTTAAGATTTTTGCAGTTAGGCCATCTGTGTGAATGATTGTTTAAATTTACTAATTGAAGATAATGTGATTTAATATGATTGAAATATCATATTGATGATGGATAAATATTAGTTTTCCATGAAAATTTTAATTTAATTTCATAATATGATCAATGGATATTAGGAAGCTAATTATAGAGACAAGTTGAGAAAATATTGAAAAATTCATAACTTGATGAACTTAGGGCGGATTAAGGTGAAAATTGAGGGGAAAGCACATAATTTTGTGCTTAGTCATATGGGAAAATTAAATTATAAAAATTTTGATGAAAAATTGATCATCATCGTTCAAAACTTAAAATGATCATAAATTGGGCTAGAAAGATCGGATTGAGATGAAATTTGAAATGAACAGCTAAAATTATGAAATCAAGGTTCTGGAAGGACTTGATCATGCAAATGATTAAGGGATTAAGTTTTCACGAAATTTTGATTAGAGATTTTGACTTTTCAAATCATAAAGTAAATAGCATTTATGATGAAATTGAATAAAATAATCTAATGCATAAAGACAAATTTGAGGTGTCAAGAGGGGGTAATTTGTAGGATATTATGTAAATTACTAAAAATAAGAAAATCCCTGCAATTATCTCTTAATTAAATGCATAATTAAATGGTGCAAAAGGAGCATGGAATAGGTGGCAGCCATGGATGTCCAAGCAGCCCTATAGTTTCATTTTGTGAAATTTTTATGATAAAATAAATACCCAAAGTGAAAAATTGGATTTAACAGGTGCTGATCTGGACCGTTGAATGGGAAAAGCATAAATGGACAACAACATATGCATTTGGAGAGCTGACGGTTTAGCAGCTCTATACATATTTCATAATTTTTTTTAATTAAGCTAAAATGACCCTAAATGCCCTACACTACTAGGTAATTAAATGAGTGATTAAATAAATCTGGAAAAAAATTAATTATGATGAGATAAGCTGCTGCAAAAGAGGAACGTGTGCAGGTATCAGAAAATGGAGCAGAAAATTTTGACCGTGCAAGTGACCAAAAATGTGATTTTTTTTATTTTTTAAAAATTTCTAAATGCATGGATAATTAGCCTAGGTATTAGGGAATATAAATGTGCATTTAATGGCTGCAAAAGTCGTTGAAAAAAATTGGAAAACAGCAGCTGAGTATGGACGTGATCTGGTGGACAGATTTGAAATGGTTTAATGCAATGGATAATTAGTAAATTTATAATTAAGAAAAAATAATTTAAATGGCCCACAAGTTGCCATTTCAGCTAAGGGGATAGAATTTCATTGGAATTAGCATAAATGAGGTGGCATGTGGGGTCCACTAGATGAAAATTTCTAGCCATTGTATAAGGAGCAAGGGACGTCCATGTGTGTGATGGATACTTAGAAAATTTTTTCATTTTGGAGCTCTTCTTTCCAGCAGCAACCTACGTTCCCTTTTCCATCACCCATCAAACTCAAAAATATGTGAAGAAAAAAAAGAAAGAAAAGGAGGAATTAAAGTGAAGAAGCTTGAGAAGAGAAGAGAAGTTAAGTGGCACTTAATACAAGTAAGTATATAACTTGAGTTGAGTGATTCTAATTGAGTTTTTCTAACTTAATTTCTAAGATATGAATATTCTTCATAATGAATCTTTTAATGAGGATTGATGATGATTTTAACTAGGGAATTTAATGGGAATTTATTTACGAGAAGTGCAACTAAGAGTTAGATGTAAGTAGAAAGTGATTAGTGTGAGGTA
Organism: Annona cherimola; assembly: GCA_030490835.1. NCBI lineage: Eukaryota > Viridiplantae > Streptophyta > Magnoliopsida > Magnoliales > Annonaceae > Annona > Annona cherimola. The sequence continues at coordinate 40,955,625 of CM059976.1, forward strand.
TAAGCTCCTACACTAGCTTAAACTTGTTGAGATTTGTATTTAGTATTGCTGTTTGAATTAGTGAATATAATTACATGATAATTCTTGATTTGTTGTTGAATAAGTATGAAATTTAGCATAGTTTGTGAAGTATAGAAGGTAAGCTAGTTAAGATTGCTTCTAAGACCTAAAATTCACTTCTAAATAATGAAAATGATAAAGGAAATTATTCAAATAAATTATAGATAAATTGTAGGGTAAAATACCCTAAATATAGGACACTTTGGACATAAAAAGGGACTTTTAATAAACTGCCAAAATTCGGATTTTGAAAGGAGTATAAAGTGGACGTCCAAATGGTGTAAACGGGTACCCTATACATGTGTAAAATGTTTCTGTTTTGAAAATAACTTATATATGGATTTTAAATATGTGAAAATGCATTGAATTTAGGGTAAGAAAATTGGGATAAATTTCTGGAATTAAGTACATAAAAATATGTTTATGTTGGAGTATCAAAAGAGACGTATAAAGTGTAGAAATTAGATGTCAAAGTGGCTGTTTTTGGAACTTTGAAAATTATGGATTAAAAAATTCATAAAAATGCACTAAATAGGTATTAAATGAATTATATAAACTTTATGAATTAGAGGACAATTTGTTGATTTGAAAAATTTTAAGAAATATATGAATTAGATGTTGTTAGACGTACATATGTGAAGCAGTACACATGATAAGATGATAAATGCATTATGTAAAACATTAAAATGAAAAAATATGTTAAAATATGATGAAAAAACATTAAATGAATTGCAGAATTGATAATCTCAAATTTTGAGATTAATATATTGGAATTAAATATGAGGCATAACGAATAATTGAGATACGTAAGTGTAAAGTACGCATACCCAACTTGGAAATTAAATGGGTTATGAATATTTATGGAAATGGGTTAGAAAAATAAATAAATGCAAGCAAATAGAATTTATATGGATATTATGTTATTCTATCATAGGCAAAGGAAAGGAAAAGGTTGATCCGGGAAGCTCTCACGAACAAGGTAAGCAAGCAAATTTTCTAAATAAATTTCTATTTATTAAAATTTCTTTAAAATAATTATAATTGATGTTTTAACTGATTTTCTTGATTTAGCAAATGTTATTTGAAATTTATTTCTAAATTTTTAAGGATGGCCATTCCTTAGTTCACTATGCATTCCAAAATTGATTTATATAACTGCTTTATGATTAATGAAATTTGTTGTTCTATTATATTATGTGTGAAAAATCATGCTAGCATGTCATGGATAAATTCATGTGCACAATGCATAAGGTTCACCTTAAAGGAATAAGCGGACCAATTGTCCCCCTTTGGTGTAGTCGAGTCGCTAAAATAGGCCAAGGGCCAGCGGCGCTTCCCTGGATGGGAGAAGATGAAGACGGATGGTTGCCTAGCTAGCCTCCATCCTAAGGGATCATGATTCATTCATCACATGGACATTCTATATCCCCGAGGGGTATAAAGTTACTTTCCTTAATGATCAGAAATAAAAGGTTTCTGCTCCACAGGTAGTTGATCACTTGATAAGTTCTCTACTAAATGGAGGGAAATGCTTTTGGAAAATGTTGTTTTTAAAATATTTTGCCTGAAAATATATATTGCTTGCTTATTGAGTGCACAACTCATGTTTTGTTTTCCCAACCCATAGACAGGTGAAAGAGGAGACTCGGCAACGGAGCAGATAAAATATCATTAAAATTAAGAGAAAAACATTAACCGATATTATGATGTAGAAAATTTTATGTTGAATGGATGTAATTATGTTGTTGTTTTCCTGATGACAACCATGATTATAACATGCAGTGACATCTGATTTAGGAGAATGTTGAAATGTTTTTGATTAACATGCATTGTTGTGTGTTGAATGGGTGGAAATGACTTAGTTATTATCTGAGATATAATTAAAAGGAAATAAACTCCTATGAAAATATATTAAATTGGTTAAATATCCGTTAAAAACCCGTCGTGTGACAGGGCAACAATCCTGATCACGTTTACCAGTCGATAATGATCCCGAGGTAAGGCTCAAGATGTGACGCTCGAGTTGGGGGCGCCACAATAATAATTTGATTATTAGGGTGGTTGAGAAGGGGTAGCATAATTGCATAACTTTTGTGAGCAAAAGGCCATGAAATGGAAACCAAGAAAATGTTAGAAAATATATAGTTTAATTTTGAAAAATTCAAAGGTTTTGAAATTCTTTTATAAGGATTTTAAGATGTATTATTTTTCAAACATTTCAAATGTTTATCAAAATGTTTTACTCAAAATGTTTCTAAAAGAATTTAAGGAAGGTCATCCTAAAATTAGATTTCAAATGACAACTTGTTTAAAGTGGGTGCACTCGCTTTACAAGTTGACACGGACTGCGGTCTGTGATGTGTTTTTTTTTTCAAACTTATTTTTTTTAAGAAAAAAAAAGACACAGACTTCGGTCTGTGATGTTTTTAAGTTAGGGATGCAGACTAAGGTCTGTGACACCGGTTTAAAAGGACATGGGCTGCGGTCTATGGTTCTTTAAACTAAATGGACTGCGGTCCATCAAAATGATGTATGGTGCACCAGTACAAGGAATAGGTCGGGTGTAAAGCACGGTTGGGATGACCGGGGCCCACTCTACATAAGGCCAAGTCGCTAAGGGATGGCAGGAGTGCCAACGGCGCCCTCCCTGATATGGGAGCAGGATAAAGGAACAGCCGCTTGGCTAGCATGCTATTAAGGATTCTCTTCCAAAATGTAGCATGATCACTTGCTAAGTGTCACTACTGGATGGGGAGAAATGTGTTTGCATACGTTTTGCTTTTCAAAAGCCCAAAGATTGGGATATAAAAGTATTGATACGAAAAGTTATCCTAAATTGGATTTTTATGAGCTATTATGTATAAGTTACCCTAAAAGAAAGAGTGTTTTACACAAAAGTGTAAATAACAGGAATAAAAGGAAATGTTTGTATGCAAATGCATTTATGAAAACGATTTATGTATTTTATATGTCTTGTTTATTATAAACAAGCCCCAAGACGGGGACTATGAAAAGGATTTATGTCAACTTCTTTTTGGACATAAAAATGTCCATTATTAAAGAGCCTAAATGAAAAGCGTCTATGGACATGAGAATGTCCAATGCCACAGTGTTTTAATAAAAGTTGTTTTAGGAAATATGAATGTCCATTGCCAAAGAAATTATGAGAAAAATGTTTTGGAACATTGGAAATGTTCACTTAAGACAAAAAGGAATTAATTATAAAAGACAAGCCCAGACGTGGCTTGTAAATGATTTTAAGAATAATGTTTATGAAAAATGTTCAAGGACATGGAACTGTCCTTATGAACAAGGATTTTTTGATAATATTTTAGGACATATATATGTCCTCAAGTGAAAAAAAAGATGTTCAAGGTGTTTAAGAAAAAGGTTTTAAAGGAAGGCTTGCCCTTAAAACATAAAATGCTTGCTTACTAGGTTGTCACTCACGTTTTGTTTTTCTAAACCTTAGACAGGTACCGGAAAACTCAAGAGGATGCAAATCTAAGCAAAAAAGAAAGGTACGTGATAATAGCCATGAAGGCTATAAGGAATGGGATAGCATGGATTAAAATCCTAAGGTATGTATGTGGACTTATTTAGAAATCTAGGTCCTATGTAATTCAATGAATGAATGAATGTATGTATGATGTGTGCAATGATTGATTGTATGTAAGTATGGAATGTAAATGTCATTATAGGAAAGCATGATGAGATGCTATGAAATAGAATATGAAATTTTATTACAAGTGTAATGTCGCTTGTATGATGAATAATGTTGATTGTAAAGAAATGATTAATGAATAATGGTGTAAAATATAGAGATATGAACGATGATGAACGAAAAGAAAAATTTGGAAGAGATCTAATTAAGAACCACCGCTTGATCAGGGCAACAATCCTCATTCACATTTACCAATCAATAAGGTCTTGAGGTAAGGAAGTGACGTCTCGGTTTGGGGCGCCACAATTCCGAACCAGATATGGGCATTATGAGTTTTTGATGATGCCATTCGGACTTACTAATGCCCCTGCTGTATTCATGGATATGATGAATAGGGTTTTTCGGGACTACCTTGATCAATTTGTGGTTGTATTTATTGATGATGTCCTGATCTACTCTAAAACGGAGAAAGAACATGAAAACCATTTGCGAAGGGTTTTAGAAAGGTTGAGAAAAAAGAAATTATATGCCGAGTTGAAGAAATGTGAATTTTGGTTGAAACAAGTAGGATTTCTCGGGCATATAATATCTGAAAAGGGTATTCAAGTTGATCCTCAAAGATTAAGGCGGTATTGAAATGGCCAAGGCCGACAACCATTACAGAAATTCAAAGTTTTCTAGGGTTGGCCGACTACTATAGAAGGTTTGTTGAAGGGTTTTCACAACTGTCAGCCCCGTTAACCAAGTTGACTCGTAAAGGAGTCAGGTACGTATGGTCTGAGGAATGCGAGCGCAGTTTCCAAGAATTGAAACAGTGGTTAGTAGAAGCACCCATCCTAACCCTACCCGAAGGAAATGAAGGGTTTGTAGTTTACAGTGATGCGTTAAAAAAGGGATTAGGGTGTGTCCTGATGCAAAGGGGTAAAGTGATAACTTATGCATCACGACAGTTAAAGCCCAATGAGGTAAGCTACCCCACGCATGATTTAGAGTTAGCAGCTGTGGTATTTGCCTTAAAAATATGGAGACATTACCTATATGGTGCAAGATGTGAGATTTACACTGATCATAAGAACCTCAAATACATCTTCACTCAGAAGGAGTTGAACATGAGACAAAGGAGATGGCTCGAATTATTGAAGTACTATGATTTGGAGATTTTATACCATCTAGGTAAGGTAAATGTGGTAGCTGATGCATTGATCCGAAATGTTAGCTTAGCGCATCTTATCACTCAGGAAGAAGGGTTCCTTAAGGGAATAGAGGAAATGGAACTGATTGTATGTCCACCAGGAGGTTACACAAGAGTATCGCAATTACACATACAATCATCACCTTTTGAGTAGATCAAGACTGCCCAGCAAAAGGAAACAGACCTACATGCCCATGTCGAGAAAATGAAGAAAAAAGGGTTGGCTGAATTTGCTATTGATGAGCAAGGTATGTATAGGTACAAGGGTCGCATTTGCATACCTAATATAGCTGAGTTGAAGGAACAGATCCTTAAGGAGGCACATTTTTCGCCGTTTTCTATTCACCCAGGGAGTACTAAGATGTATCAGGATCTCAAGAAAGCATATTGGTGGAATAATATGAAAAGAGAGATCGCTAAATACGTGACTAAGTGTTTAACTTGCCAATTGGTAAAGGTGGATCACCAAAGAGTGCCTGGTAAGATACAGTCCTTAGAAATTCCCGAATGGAAGTGGGACGACATTACCATGGATTTTATTGAAGGATTACCTAGGACCCAAGCAGGAAACGATTCCATATGGGTAATCGTAGATAGGTTATCGAAAGTCACGCACTTCCTACCTATCAGAAGGACTTATACAGTAGAAAAGCTGGCAAAGGTTTATTATAAAGAGGTCGTACGACTCCATGGAGTGCCTAAGTCGATTATCTCGGATCGAAATGCAACATTTACATCAAGGTTTTAGAAAATCTTGCACGAAACCCTAAGCACCCAACTCAAGTTCAGTACAGTCTTTCATCCTCAAACCGATGGACAAACGGAGCGAGTGAATCAAATTATTGAAGACATGCTCCATATGTGTACCTTAGAGTTTGGAGGTGTGGCGCCCCGAACCGAGGCGTCACATTTGTCCTTACTCCGGGATCTTGTCGATTGGTAAACGTGAATCAGGATTGTTGCCCTGATCACACGACGGGTTCTTAATTGGAACTCGTCCAAATTTTTTTTTCTTTTCTTTCATCACATAAACATATACTCATCATCATTCATAATGGACTTATCCATATCATCATAAATCATCAACTTCTCATATTATTCATAACTTCATAATTTCATACAACCTATGTCCTTTTTCATCATATCCTATTAGGGAATCTATTCATATAAAAATCACTAACCTTTGTAGATTCCTCTTTTCCTTTAGCAACACATGCCCTTCATCTCTTGGCTTTCCCTATACCTGTCTGAGGTTGAAAAAAACAAAAGATGAGTCGAAACTCAATAAGCAAAAATTTTCATTTTAAATGCATTCCTCTCCATTCGATAGAAGACACTTATCAAGTGATCAACTACCAATGGAATAGAAACCTTTTCGTAAACCATTCTTGGAAATCATTCATAAACCATTCATGTAAACCATTCGTAAATGCATTTCTATCCATTCAATAGGAGACACTTAGCAAGTGATCAACTATCAATGGAATAGAAACTTTTTCATAAAAATCATTTCATAAACATTGGATGTGCAAATGCTTTCTTTCCACTCCTGACATAAACCTTTGTGCGCGGGTACGCTAGCCCAGGGAACATCTCACATAGCATGGTTCAATACGCCGACTATCTCCAACTTGACCTCATCAAGGGTAACCTCTCTTCCTCTTGACGCCTACATGGTTCCTACATGCATGACTTTTGATTTTTCCGACATTATATACCTCTTACACCAGGTGACTTGTCATTCTCATGTAGAGAATTATTTGCACAATCTCTTAAAAACATCATTTCAAATCCATGCTTTTCTTTCCAATCCATGTATGAAAATGCAATGCATTCATTCACACATAACATTCCTTTGCCTCCACCTCTGGGGAGGACGCCGTCGGCACACAGCCCATACGACACGGCAATAGTGAAGGGGGACCCTCTGATTCGCTTTCTACCTCCACCAAAGCCTCTTCATTATACATCATATATGTGCACATGTCTATGAACATCACATGATATCAATATGCCGGCATGACTTTTCATAAAAACTCATAAACATTCATCATTTCAAAACATTATAGGAATGGCCACCCTTAAACACATTTCACAAATACTTGAGAATAAAAATATTTTCAAAAGGGTTTGCTTGCTTACCTTTGCTTTGCTTCAACCTGACTCCTTTATCCTTTCCTTTCCTTTTCCTATACAAGGAAATTGAATATTTTATCTATCTATTCCATGTCTTAGCTTGCTTTCCATGCATGCTTTACGATCACATATTACCTCATTTTTATAGAAGTTATCCTTTTATAAATACTTGGCCATTACTCATTTATATGGATTTTTATCCATAAATCCTTTAAAAATTCCATCCATATATCCTCATAAAATATAAAAATAAATCTCAATTTTTTTCCAAAATCACGCTGTTCACTGTTCATAGTTACTATTCAAAATCTGTAGCAAAATTACTGTTCATGATCACTGTTTATGGATACTATTCACATTTACTGTTCACTCGATGTTACTGTTCACAGTAACGTGAGTTACTGTTCATGGGGTCCAAAAATTGACATTTTTTCCAAAAATAAAAAATATCATGACATAGCTTATGCTTAATATATCATGAGAAATTTCATACATTTTGAATTTATCATCATTTACTTGGCTAAATAAATTATTTTCTCCATATACTAAAAATCAACATAAATTCACTTAAGCATAATCCTTAATTCCAAAAATTATGGGATTAATATATCATCATTCCAACATCATATTTATCATAATAATACATCCCAAATAATCATTTATCAAAATTGGAGCATTATTTTCACATATCATATGCTATCTTCCCGAATGCTCCATCTTTGCTCCAAATTTTTTATGTTTCGGCAAAATTCCAATTAAGCATTATAAATTTAATTATTTTCTCATGCTTAGGCATTATCTAAGCATTATTTTACCTTACTTAACACTCAAAAGAAATTTGGGAAGAAATCACTTACCTCAAGTGGAGAACTCCTCTCCTCCTTCTCTCTTTCTCTCTCTTTCCTTCTCTCCTCTCTCTAAGGCCAAAACGAATTTTGGGGGTGGGAATGCTTGAATTTCTCAATCTTGGAGTGCCTTTGGACATCCTCCCTGCCTCCCTATTTATATTTTTTGATTTTTCACAAAATTGGATTTTACCCCCTAGCTTGAGGTATTTAATTATAAAAATGTATTTTTTTATAATTTCTAAAAACGCATGGAGCTTTGTGCAGCCACCCTAGGCCTGATCCAGCCCACCCTATGCATCCCTATTTTCCTTATTTTTTAATTTATTAAAATTATTTAATTTAGGCTAATTCAATCTCATCCATTGATCTTTGATGAGGATGGATTTGGGCCGTTGGATTTGGCTCAAAAGTATCCCCCTACACCTGCACACCCCTGCTGTAGCTCTGATTTTTATTTATTATTTTTTTATTTTTAATTATTAAATTTAATAAAAAGTCAAATTTACAATTAATGAAAAGTAGAGCTACTTTTCGATCTCCAAATGACATTTCATCTTGACCTTTGATTCATGATTTTTGATCAATCTTGGACCACTCATCATGTTCAATATAATATTTTGGCCATCCATAAAAAATTTCATCTCAATCCGATGTCCGGATTGCAAAATATGAATTTTTCTTCATTTTCTTCACAAAAATCCACTAAAAATCCGAAAATACTAAATAAATCAAAAAGTGGCTATTTTGTCCTTTTGTGGGAAGCTTCCTTTTTTGTCTTTTTGTGATTAAGTTAATCGAAAGTGATGAACTCATCATTTCACTTTAACCACATGATTAGTATTCACGTTCACTATTCATCCTAATTTCATAAATAATTATTTTAACCTTTATTCTCACATATTTCATATTCATGAATGTATATTTTTCAAATATATTACCTAAGGTTTATAACCCTAGGGTTTTATACACGTGTCTAAAATCGGAGTTTCACAGGAAGATCATGGGATGAGTACATCTCGATTGCAGAATTCGCATACAACAATAGTTATCAAGCTAGCATCCAAATGGCTCCATTTGAAGCATTATATAGTCGGCGATGTCGAACGTCGTTGAACTGGGATGAAGTTAGAGAGAAAAGGTTAGCCCTAGACTTATCTCAACGAATGGCAGACAAGGTGAGAATAATTCACCAGTGTACACTCACTGCCCAAAGTCGGCAAAAGAGTTATACAGATTGCAAGAGAAGGGATTTGAATGTCCAAGTTAGCGAACATGTGTTTAAAAAGGTCACGCCATTCAAAGGAGTTACAAGGTTTGGGAAAAAGGGAAAGCTGAATCCCAGGTATATTGAACTATTTGAAGTTCTGGAAAAGGTTGGGAAATTGACTTATAGGAGATAGCCTTACACCCGACATTAGCCCTAGTTCACAATGTGCTTCATATTTCGATGCAAAGTATGTTCCGGACCCAACACATATATTAGTGACTGAGAATTTATCGATTCAAGATTATCTGAATTATGAAGAAACGCCAGTGAGAATCTTGGATCACAAGGTACAAAAGCTTCGGAATCGAGAAATCGAGTACATGAAGGTACAATGGAACCGGTATTCCGAAAATGAAGCCACTTGGGAGTTAAAAGAAAAGGTGGAATGGAAATACCCCCAGCTATTTAAAGAATAGACAGTTTCGGGACGAAACTTGTTATAAGGGGGGAGGATTGTGAAACTCTAACCAATGTAGAACCCATATGTATGCATTAATCATGTATATGATATTTCTATGTGAATTATTGAATTATGAATGATTTATGTGATTTTGCTAATTATTGCAATTAGGGTTAAGGATTAGCAATAATGGTGTGATTAATCAGTTTGGGCTAATATGAGACAATGGGATTGGAGTAAATTGTTGTTGATTTAAATGTGCAAATACATCATGAAAAAATCATTTTAATTCATTTAAAATGAATAATGAGCATTGGTGTGATAATGGTTAAGTTAAGTGGAAAAACACTGGAAAATTCATAACTCAACGCCTGTAAGGCGAATTCAAGTAAAATTTGAAATGGAAATTAATGATGTTGGGCTTGGTATTGTGGAATTCTTTGGTTATGAAAATTCTTGATGAAATGAGTATAATGATTTATTGATCATATCTCAATTTCAACCGTTAACTTTAAATGGCTATAATGAGAGTTAAGAAAATCGGATTGAGATGAAATTTGAAACGGTTGAATGAAATTATGAGATGTTTATTTTGGAAGTTTTGTATTAAGCTTAAAATGTTGGAAAAATATCTGCATTGAAAAAGGTGAGCATGGTTGACTAATGCACCTCAAAAGTACCTTTCAATTAACGCTAGATTACAATGCATAATTGCATGATTTTAATAAGAGTTGAGGTGTCAAATGCAGCCCATTTCTAAGGTATTTTGTGTATTATTATGAAATTCTAAAATCCAAATAAAATCCCAGCAATAAAGGTATATCATGATGAAGCTACAAGTGCTCAACATGAGAATAGGTGAGGTGGCAAGAAGGGACGTCCAAGGGGCTGCCATGCTGCTTATTTTTGAATTTTTAATTTTTTAAAATATGTATATATGCAGCTGACATGCAGGGACATAGAGATATGCATTCGATAATGCAAAGTTTCAGCAAGAAAAATATTAAAATGCAGCTGCCATGAAAGTGAAAAAAGTGGACAACTTGATGGGCAGTTGACGTGCATGAATAAGCTGGTTTGCTGCCATTTTGTTATTTTTTTAGCACCAAATTAATACATGAATTAAAGAGAAATTAAGTGTATGTTTTACCCTTAAATGGGAATTATTAAAAAATGGAAAATTGCTGGAAACTATGGGCAGCAAAGGACGTGATTGGGGGAGCAGCTGGACGGCTAGGATATAAGCAGTTTTTTTTATTTTTCAAAAATGGTGAAAACCCATTTTACTTGGCTAAGAATTTGCCAACACATGAGGAAGATAAGAAAGCATTTAAGGGTGTGGAAAATGCAGCAAATTGTGGGGTCCACAGCTGGATTTGATCCAACCCTATAAAGCCATGCACGTTCACATAGCATGAATTTTGGAAAGTTGGCTAAGTGTTGGATTTTTCACCCCAAAGCAACAGCAGCAACTCACGTCCGTTTTGGCCAGAAAAAGAAGGAAGAAAAGCAAGAAAAAAAGAAGGGAATTTGTGGAGGAAATCATCTCCAAGTGATTAGAGTTGAGTTAGCACTAAACCAAGTAAATATATGTGTTGTTTGAGTTGGTTATTTTGAGTTTTAAACTCCAAGATGGGAATATGGAAGGGATACTTAAAGAGTCTTTAAAATGATGATTTCACATGCTTTTGAATGAATATGTAATTGATATTAGGTTACATGTATGAATTTCCATGTTGTAGATGATGGAAGTGTTGATTTCAATGACATATGAGTTGAAAACTCAACTTGACAAACCCTAAATCTAAAGACAAGTTGCTGTTTGATATGGATAATATGTTTTAATGAAGGACATATGTTGATTTGAGCTTAAGGAATGAATTTTAGCAACTATGGAAGGTAAAGCGATGTATATGACCCGAAATCTTCATTTTTAGGTTAAAAATGCTATAGAAATAGGTTTGCATGCTTTGTGAATGCTATGTAGGGTAAAATACCCTAGGGTTAATGTATTATTTATGCTCAAAAGGATTTGGGAAAATAAACTCAAATCTGATTTTTTATGGGTTTATGAAATGTTGTATAAATGGAGTGAAAACGGGACCCGAAATGGGTAGGCAACTTGCTGTTTTGAGAGGTTTTAATTTATGGATGTTAAACATTGATAATTTCCTAAATTTGGATTAGGAAAAATGGAATTATTTGCTGAAAATTCGGATTTATTAAACTGCTTAGGGTTAGTCAAAAGACATGTTAAATGGGTGAAAAACGGGTTCCAAACTTGCTATTTTGGAAACTTATAGTAAGTGGATTTAAATCCCATAAAAATACCCTAAATGCAGTGGTAATTAAGGGTAATTAAAAAACTGAAATATGTATTAAATTTCTGATTTAGAAAATTTTATGAAATACATTATATATATGTTGCCAAATGAGCATATGTGAAGTGATAGATATGCAAGGGTGATGAATGACTTATGAAATGTGATTTTGTGCAAAAATGCATAAAAATATGATATATTTCATGATTAAACATCTTTTTAGAGTGTATAATGATTAATTTCAAATTTTAGAATTTATTTATGATGTATGAAGTGACGATGTGTGCATAAAAGAAGCACCAATGAGTGTAATTTGGAAAAGGATTGATAAATGGTAAATTGAGGTTAATGAACCTATTAATGATAATTATTGAATGAATTTTATTCGGATGAATGGATACCCTATTTATGGGGTTATATATGTTATGCGTTAGCCAATGAAATGTGTAAAAATATGCTATATATGTGCATAACGACTTGAGAAGTCAACTAAATGATATATGAGAAATGAAATGGGTTGGAAAACTAAATGAAATATGAAAAAAAAAATATATGAAAAAAATATATTATTCTCATGTAGGCAAAGGAAAAGAAAAAGCGAAGTCGGAAAGCTAAGAGACACAGGTAAGCAAGCAAATTTTCTAAATGAATTTTGTTTTCTAAATTGTTTACATAAATGAAATTTTTGCTCTAACTTGTTTGATGAAATTGTGAAAATTATTTCTAATATGTTTAAGGATGGCCATTCCTTAGTTAAATGGTGTTGAAATGATGTTTTACTTCAAAAGAAATATTACGAAATTTTCTTTGATAAATGCTATGATAAAATGATGTGATTCTATGTTTCTTATTGAAAAATCATGCTAGCATGTTAAAGATGGATTTATGAAAAAGTTCATGTGCACAAGGTACTAGGTCCAATTGAAGGGTATAAGCGGACTGATTGTCCCACCTTGGTGTGACCAAGTCGCTTAAAATAGGCCCAATGCCAGCGGCGCCCTCTCTGAAATTGGAGATAATGTGGACGGATGGTCGCCTAGCTAGCTTCCATCCTAAGGAAATTATGATGATTATCTTCATGTTTTATAAGACATTATGCATATGGTACTCGTGATGGGTACAAGATTTTATGTTTCAAGATATACCTTTTGATAAGGTATAATGTGCTTTCCAATATGGTTTTAAATGCGAAAATGTTGCCTAAAATGATTTGCCTGTAAAACGCAAATAGCTTGCTTATTGAGTTTCAACTCACGATTTTTGTTTTCCAAACCCAAAGACAGGTGAAGGATAGGATATGGCGGAGGAGCAAGTGCAAGCTAAAGGAAAAAATGGAAAAACTTTAGAATTGTTATGTTATGATAACTCATGAGATATGGATGTAAAATATTTGAATGTTTTATATTGACGACTATGATCTATACATGCAGTGACATCTGATTTAGGCAAATGCTGAAATGTCGCTTGAACATCATGATGTGTATATGTGTTGAATGGATTGAAATGGCTTGGTTGTGCATAAATTGGAAATATGGGGAATTGAACTTTTTTTTTACTTCTATGTGAATATAATTAATGGGATAAATATCCGATAAAACCCGCCATGTGACAGGGCAACAATCCTGATCACATTTACCAATCAATACGATCCCGAGGTAAGGCTCAGGATGTGACGCTCAGATTTAGGGCACCACAGAGCTTGGTATCAGAGCATGGATTGGTAAATAGGTGTGGAAAGTTTCTAAGTATAGGAAATTGATAGAATATGATGAGATATGCAAGATTACACATGATTATGTGATGAATTAGATATGATTATATGATGCTTATGTATGTTTATAACATGATGAAATACATGTCATATGATGACTAGGTATACTTATAATATGATGGAATGCATGTCATACGATGATAAATTATGTTGCAATGCAATTTGATTGCTATGTTGTACAGATGGCAGATAGGGGTAAGCGGATGATGAGTGCGGAGGAGTTGAAAAAGGAGGAGAAGAGACAGCAAAGGGAAGAGAATATGCACAGGTGGTGGGAATCCCAGCACAACACACCCCAGTTTCCCGTAGTTTCCTCGAGTCAACATGAACAAGGTCTAGGAGATCCCTCCAGTTACAAACCTAGGGCACGAGTTCTACCAAGAACATAACTCGGAATTCCTCAAACTTCCCGTGTTCCAACTGACAGAGTAGATCCGCAAGACCTCTAGGACTTTTGGGAAAAGACTCAGACACCCACACCCCCCGATGCTGGCCCATGGTACAAGTTTGTGGATGGATGTGTCCAATTCCATTACGGAGCACCTTGGGATAGACTCCATCAGCGGGAAGTAGGTATGGCCCTCTATATAGAAAGGCGTCATGCCGAGGGAGCCATTGAAGTACCTACCGCTCCTTAGACATATATATCATATAGCACCATCTTATGCTATCTTATGTAAGATATGGTAAAGCCTTAGATATGGGGGGTCTCTATGTAGGGTTCTATAACCTGTCATCTATTCTAATTCACTTCTATCCTTTGTCTTTCCTTAAATTCTCCTACCTCCTGCTTCATCTCATTGTCCTCATATCATTTTTCCTTCATATACCATCTACACTATGAAATTTAGCAAACCAACTATATTTCCTCAAGTAACTATATTCTTGTGTCATCATTGACGCACAATATAAGACAATACACATCGTATATGTTTTATAATCTCAATCTATCTCCTTCAACATTTTTCATTTTTCTTCTATTTCTATCTATCAATCCTTGCTTGGATATCAAACTCTATGATACCAAGTCTTTTCCTCCCATGCTTAAGTACTGAGCTCTATGGTACCATGCATATTCTTTGTTCAACCTTTATTTCTCCTTTTCACGCCTGTTTACCAATCCTTGCTCTGATACCAACTCCTTTAGCGCCCCAAACCGAGACGTCACTTCCTTACCTTAAGACCTTATTGATTGGTAAATGTGAATCAGGATTGTTGCCCTGATCACGCGGCAGGTTTTAAATTTGAAACTCTTCCAAAAAAAAATTTTCGTTTCTTCATTCATCGTTATTTCATTTATAACATAAGCAATGGTACACTTGTATTCACTTGTACAAATCCTTTATAACTTCTCAACATGCACTTATACATTAAAGGTCCTCTTGACCTAATCATGGCATTTCCATTGCATACATACATATAATCAATCATTAGTTCACCTAGAACTCAGAACTTTAAACAAGTTCACATATATATATCAACATACCTGAAAACTTCCATTCATAGCATTCCACTCATCATGGCTAATCCTTTTAGCCCACTTGGGTACTACTTCGTACCCTCCTTCGTTGCTTAGGTCCATTGACCCCTTGAGTTTCCTGGTACTTGTCTAAGGTTTGGAAAAACAAAATGTGAGTGACAACTCAGTAAGCAAGTATTTTATCATTAGGGCAAGACTTCCTTGAAAACCTTTTTTATAAACATCTTGAACACTTTTTTCCTGAGGACATTTATGTGTCCCAAAACATTATCATGAAATTCTTTGTTCATGAGGACAATTCTATGTCCTTGAACATTTTCATAAAATATTCATTCTTAAAATCATTTGCAAGCCACGTCCAAGCTTGTTAAAGAAAAACATACATGTTTTACCCTTTATAATTAATTCCTTGTTGTCTTGAGTGAACATTTCCAATGTTCCAAGACCTTTACATAAAATCATCTTTTATCAGTGGACATCTTACGTCTAAAACATTTTTCTCATATTTCCTTTGGCAAAGGAGGACATTCTCATGTCCTAAAACATCATTCACATAAGCCTTTCTCGGCAAAGGACATTTTTATGTCCAAAAATATTTTTCATCATAAAATACTTTAGCCAAGAGACATTTAATGTTTCAAACCATTTTTCACATAGCTTCCTTTGGCAGTGGACATTCATATGTCCTAAAACACCTTTCATTGAAACACTTTGGCATTGGACATTCTCATGTCCATAAACACTTTTCATTTAGGCTCTTTAATAATGGACATTCTTATGTCCAAAATAAGTTTGACATAAATCCTTTTCATAATCCCCGTCTTGGGGCTTGTTTATAACAAACAAGGCATATAAGATACATAAACCATTTCCATAAATGTATTTGCATAAAAACATTTTCTTTCATTCCTGTTATTTACACTTTTGTGTAAAACACCCTATTTTTAGGGTAACCATTTCATAAAAATTCTTTTAGGATAACTTTTCTTAAAAATGCTTTAATGTCCCAATCTTTGGGCTTTTTAAAAGAAAAACATAAGCAAATGCATTTCTCTCTATCCAGTAGTGACACTTAGCAAGTGATCATGCTACCTTTTGGAAGAGAATCCTTAACAGCACGCTAGCCAGGCGGCTGTTCCTTTATCCTGCTCCCATCTCAGGGAGGGCGCCGCTGGCACTCCTGCCATCCCTTAGCGACTTGGTCATATTTAGAGTGGGCCCTGGTCATCCTAACCGTGCTCTACAACCGGCCTATTCTGTGTACTGGTGCACCATACATCATCAAGACGGACCGCAGTATGTTTGGTTTAAAGTATTACAGACCGCAACCCGTATTCTTTAAAACCGGGAACACAAACCTCAGTCTGCATTCATAACTTAAAAACATCACAGACCGAAGTCTGTGTCTTTTTAAAACAAATCATTTTGAAAAATACACATCACAGACCGCAGTCCGTGTCAACTTGTAAAGCGCACCCACTTTAAACAAGTTATCATTTGAATTCTAATTTTAGGATGACCTTCCTTAAATTCTTTTAGAAACATTTTGAGTAAAATATTTTGATAAATGTTTGAAATGTTTGAGAAACAATACATCTTAAAATCCTTTTAATAAAAGAATTTCAAAACTTTTAGATTTTCTATAATAAATCATACATTTTTCATAGCATTTTCTTGGTTTCTATTTTGGGGTCTTTTGCTTACAAAAGTTATGCAATTGTGCTAACCCCTTCTCAACCACCTTAAAATCAATTTCTTGTCCACATATCAATTTTGTCATTTTTACATAAAGAAGCCTTGCATGGTCTTTTGTATGCTACTTTAGCAACCCGAAATCAAACCGTTTTAAGAAAATCAACTTATGAGGTTGGTCATCCTTAAATTCCATTTAACAACATTCGTATAAATATTTTTTAAGATATTTTCAACATAGATTTCCTTATCTAAAGAAAATCAAAACTTTTCGAATATCATTTCAAAACATATGGACTATGTCCAAATCATCATTTATTATTTAATTATCATGACCTAGCAAAACAAATCTTTTTCATAAATCAACTCCCCTTTTCCTTTTTCTTTCATAAGCATAAATGTTTATCACAAATTATTGTAGAAATAATTCAAAACCTATTTACAAACAATACTTTGTGAAAAAAGGTAAAATTTCCTTTTTCTTATAAAATACTTTTGAAACAACATCATAAAGAACTTGCTTGCTTATAAGCAAATTCTTAAAAACCATCGGCATAAAACGTGAAATCCTTTGAAAAAATTATCATGGAGAACTTGCTTACTCATAAGCAAATTTCTCAATCCATTAACATAAAACATTGTCAATCCAAGGCAACACTTGTGATAAATTCGTTATCTTAAAATCATTGCTTGCTTCCCATGAAGCAAACCTTGAGGTTTTTCATTAAAGTCATCATTTTTCAAAACTTGTGGCTTTGCATTAAAGCCGTCATTTTCAAAACTTGTGCTTGCCCATTCGTCAAAACATAATCATAAACATTTTATTCACATATCATGATATAGAAAGAAAACAACATTTTAGAAAGTTCGCTTGCTTACCTGAGATCGTCATAATCTCTTTCTTCCATTCTTTTCCTTGCCTTTGCCTAGATAAATGAAAATAAAATTTCATTTATTTGCATCATCTTCAAAGACTTATATTCCTTAGGTTTTCCAACCTACATAAGTTCATCTAGCTTAACCCACTTGTCTTTCAAGTCAGGTATTCGTAAGTATCGACATAGCCTATACATATCAAATCATCCATTCATTTTTAATACTCTTATGTACGGTAAACTTACATGCATATAACAATCATTTATTAAATCATTATTTGGAGGTTCATTACCTCCATTTATCATTTTTAACATATTTTTTATTTTTCATACAGCGGTGCTCATTTTAAGCACTTAGTTGCTAACTTAGACATCATATAATAATCTCAAATTTTGAGATTATCATTATTTACTTAAACAGTACCCTAATCAAAAAAAAATTTCATGTTGTTATGCATTTTTGCATTTTAACAACTTACATAATCCATATGTCATTTATTCATACCCATCCTTCCATACAAGTCCATTTTTCAACACATACTTAATTGTTTCTTAAACTTTTCAAAACAGAAACTTGTATCTCAATTCAGCATGATTAAACTCCTTAATTAAAATATAATTTAGGGTTGATTTCTGAAATTTTAATCCATTTATCATAGGGTTCCCAAAAAATCAACTTTAGAACCCGTTTTTCATCGTTTCAATGCTCTCTTTAGCAATATGGTCTAAATAGATTTTTAATCCAAATTTTCCAGCCTTAAACCATAATTTTCTTAACCCAAATTTAGGGTATTAACAAATATTTGAATCCCATAATTAAACGGTTTCCATACAGCAACTTTCATATACATCTTGGGTAACCTTTGCACCTCTCTTTGAACATCCCTTTGTATATCTTCAAAAAATTATGTTTAGGGTAATCTTGTTTACCTATAATAGGTTAAACTCTCATAATCACTTGTTTATATCCTATTATAAATCAAATTCCATCACAAAAATCTGGAATTTAACATTTATCTTGATTTATTCCTTAAGTTGTCCATAATGCTGAATTCAGGCACACTGAATTCTCAAAATCTTGAATTAATATCAAATAAATTATTTTTGATATGAAATTTATACAATACCTTAATAACTACATGTATTAACCAAAATAAATATTTCAATCATGAAATATTTAGCATTTATATTTATTTTTGTATTTTTATTCTGCTGGACAGCAGCATCCCTTTTCAGACAGCCTGAATCACGTAAATTATGGGGTATATTTATACCCATAAAAACCTAATTTTTATTTTTTTTAGTGTGATAAAAAATATTTATTATATATCCTGTAAAATTTTCAGCCAACAATTCGTTGTATAAAAATTATTAAAAATCATTTTGTGCAGCTGATCCTGCTACCTGTTCAATCCTGTC
This sequence comes from Annona cherimola, assembly GCA_030490835.1. Lineage (NCBI taxonomy): Eukaryota > Viridiplantae > Streptophyta > Magnoliopsida > Magnoliales > Annonaceae > Annona > Annona cherimola. Next base: position 40,974,750 of record CM059976.1, read on the forward strand.
CATGTTGATTTTCTCGGATTTTTAATTTGCAATGTGCTTATCCTTTTATGTTTAAAATTGGATAGTTCTTTAATCACCCCATAATGAGTCGTCTCAACAATTTTCATGATAAAATTCGTTCATTAACTATTTCTTCCATATTTTCCTTTCCAGGTCCAGATTTGCTACACATGAGTGTAGATTGGATGATATGGGCTGATTAATCCCAAAATTAAACTTTATAAACTAACGTATTTAACTAAGAATCTTAAATATTTGAAACATGTTCCTTAAGAGGTCTTTTATAACTCAAAACCATGATTCCAAATCAACAAGAAAACTTGGAAATTGGAAGGCTTAAACTCAACGGGTACTTACCCGATTTGGTTGAATCTTTGCCCCGAGCTTCCCGAGCTTTTTCTTCCCTTTTTCCTTCATCTTTTCCTTCTCTTTTCTCCCTTTCCTTGCTGCTGGGGTCGTGTGAGGCTTGCTGGATTTTTGGAGAATTTTTTCTCCTTAGTTTCCTCTCTTTTCTCTCTCTTGCTACGGACGTTACTTGGGTTGGTTGCTGGAATTTTCCAGCAACTATGTCCCCTTTTTTATTCCATTTGAAGTCTACATAAATGTGCACTTATCACTTGTACACTTGGCTAATTTTTACCCAAGTAAAATTAAGTAATTACCTTAATGAAAAAATTACAACATCATGCATTGATGGGCCACCTAGCTGTCCACACATGGGACGTCCACCTTGCTGCCCATTTTGGGATTTTGTGGCTAATATTTCCAGCCCATTTAATCCCTCATTAACTATGCTAGAGGTTAGACTAATTACATGGGAATTTTATAATTTTTAAAAATAAAAAAAATCTGATTTTTTTGTGCTAATCTACCCATCTTTTGCCACCTTATCCCCATGCTTAATGGCTTTGTCTTTTTCTCCATAAATGGGTTTCGTCCTTTTGTGATTAAGCAAATCCCTTGATAATTAGCTTAATTCATTCCCACCATATTGTTCTTCATATCTTTTTATCCATCTCTCTCAAGTTTCATCTCAAACCGAGTTTCCTAATTCCACTTCTGACCACTTGAATTTATCCTTGGAGTGTAGGCTAAAAATAATTAATCATTGCCTTAATCCCATCATGATTTCCATAATACAATCCATTCAAAATATTGGGCCCACCGTCGTGAGCTTACCTTTCAAATTTCATCGAAATCCGCCTTGTAGGCGTCAAGTAATGAATTTTCTATCATTTTTCATCTTAATTCCATAATTACACTTTAATCTCCATAAATTAAATCATGGTAGTTAACATGATTATTCATAACACATTTTCACCTTTCAATCCTCATTAAGCTCATCGGGTCATACCAACTCACTTTGGGTTCCGGCGATTAAATTTTTAATCACCATTCTTAATTAAAACCTTAATTGCAAAATATCATTAATCATAAAATCATCCATAAATCATTCAAGGCATACATGTATCATCATTACATGCCAATTGCCTTCATATGAGTCCTACTTGGATCCAGGTATCACAACACATGCCCTTCATCTCTTGGCTTTCTCTACACCTGTCTAAGGCTGGGAAAACAAAACATGAGTCGAAACTCAATAAGCAAGCATTTTTCATTTTAAATGCATTCATCTCCATTCGATAGAAGACACTTACCAAGTGATCAATTATCAAATGCACAAAAATCTTTTCATAAAAATCGTTTCATAAACATTGGATGTACAAATGCTTCATTTCCATTCCTGATATAAACCTTCGTGTGCGAGTACGCTAGCCTAGGGAACATCTCACATATCATGGTCCAATACCCCGGCTTTCTCTGACTCGACCTCATCAAGGGGAACCTCTCTTCCTCTTGACGCCTACATGGTCTCCTACATGCATGACTTTTGATTTCCCCAGCATTATATACCTCTTACACCAGTGACTTGTCATTCTCATGTAGAGAATTATTTGCAACATTCCTTAAAAATATCATTTTCAAATTCATGCTTTCATTTTCAATCCATGTATGAAAATGCAATGCATTCTTTCACACGTAACATTCCTTTGCCTCCACCTCTTGGGAGGACGCCGCCGGCACACAACCCACACGACTCGGCAGTAGTGAAGGGGGACCCTCTGATCCGCTTTCTACCTCCACTAAAGCCTCTTCATTATGTATCATATATGTGCACATGTCCATGAACATCACATGATATCAATATGCCGGCACGACATTTCATAAAAACTCATAAACATTCATCATTTCAAAACATTATAGGAATGACCACCCTTAAACACATTTCATAAATACTTCAAAATAAAACATATTTTCAAAAGGGTTTGCTTGCTTGCCTCCTCAGTCCATGTCCTCCACCTTTTCTTTTCCTGTTCCTATACAAGGAAAAATGATATTTTATCTATATCATATCATGTCTTAGATTGCTTCCCATGCATGCTTTATGATCGCATATTACCTCATTTTTATAGAGGTTATCTCTTTATAACTACTTGGTCATTACCTCCTTATATGGATTTTTATCCATAAATCTTTATAAAAATAAATCTTAATTTTTCCTAAAATCGCATTGTTCATAGTTACTGTTCACATTTACTGTTCATCTGAGGTTACTGTTCACAGCGTGTTGGTTACTGTTCAGGGGTTCCAAAATAAAAAATACCATGACATAGCTTATGTTTAGTGTATCATAGTAAAATTCATGAATTTTGAATTCATCATCATTTACTTGGCCAAATAAATCATTTTCTCTATATCATAAAATTCATCATAATTTCACTTAAGCATAACCCTTAAATCCAAAAATCATTAATATATCATCATTTCAACATCATAATTATCATAATCATTCATCCCAAATCATCATTTAGCAATATTAGAGCATTATTTGCACATTGTACACATGATTTTCCCGAATACTCTATCTTCGCTCCAAATTCTTGATGTTTTGGCATAATTTCAATTAAGAATTATAAATATACTTATTTTCTCATACTTAGGCATTATCTAAGCATGGTTTTACCCTACTTAACATCCAAAAAAAATTTTAAAAAAATTCCCTTACCTCAAGTGGAGAACTTCCCTCCTACTCGGCTTTTTCTCTCTCTTTCTTTCTCTCTTTCTTTCTCTAAAGGCCAAAAATGAATTTTGGGGGTTGGAAATGCTCAATAGAGCTGGGATTTGTACCTTTGGACATTCACCATGCTCCCCTATTTATAGCATGGCATTTTTCATAAAATTATAATTTTCCCTATTTACTTCATCTCAGCTCGAATGATGCCGTCAACCCACATCAGTGAGGTGATGATGGATAGAGTGCTGCTTCTCCATGCCATCTATAGTGGGCTGACGATCGATGTCAGGAGGCTGGTCTATCAGCAAATCTGCGCCTGTGCGACCGCACCCCGGGGTAACTATTTCTTCCCATCCCTCATCACCGGGCTGTGCAAGCAGGTCGGCATCAGATGGGAGCCGATGGAGGAGGTCCTGAACTGTCAGGCCATCATCGACGACCTTGCCTACAGCACCCAACCCAGGGTCCGCACCTCCACGACACGGCCCAGAACAGCTCCAGCAGCGGGTCCCTCCTTACAGCCGCTATCCACGGTCGAGCGGCTAACCAACCTAGAGAACTTGGTTGCCGCCTAAACCAAGTACCAGCTTCAGCATGACAGGGTGATGGAAGCCTACTTGCGGCGGATAGCGGAGGACCACCAGATCGACGTCTCCACCCTCCCGCCTTTCCCACGGACGCCACCAGAGGTCCGAGCATGCTTTGGGCAGCCATCCCAGCCCCAGCCCGACGACAGCGAGGACGAGGACGCCACCGAGTCTGATTCTTGATGGAGTCCCGATCCTTTCATTTTATTTTTATTTTATTTTTTCTTTTCATTATATTTTCATTATTAGTTCATTTTAGGTCATCATGCATTGAGGACAATGCATCTCTCAAGTTTGGGGGGTGTATAATTCCCAACCATAGGTTAGTTTTTCATTTTAACTTTTCATGCTTTATTTTATATTGCATATATGTCAATTCCAGCTAATGAAAGTTATCTTTGTTTCAATCGATCTTATTGTGAAAATGTGCAAGGTTGTGATTAATGTTGACTTGAAATTGAATTCATGAAAGAATAGGAAATTCAGATTAAAAACCAAGTATAAAAGCAAGTTGAAATTAACATGTGAAAGAATTAAAAGGAATTTCATAATACATGGTTCTAATTCAATCACAGGCATATCTTTCAGACCGAGATGATAAGAATTGAATTAAATAAATGCTGACCAAGTACTTTAATGGGTTCAGAAATGGTATTCACTCAAGCATGTTCAGTACTCCTAACAAGGCATTAGAAAAAATAAAAAGGGAGCGGTTGACCTGAGCTGAGTAACTGGGACTTGGCATCAACAAATGGCAAGGTTGGCGTAAAAAGTAACGGAAAATCACAGTAATAACGCTTTAAAATCAAAATTCTCCCTAGATACCCTGAAATATGGTGAGGGGAGCCCAAAAAAATAGATCTCCAGATATCCTGAAATATGGTGAGGAGAATTTTTGCAATAAGTTTGGGGGAAAAAGGAATGAGCAATTTGTAGAAATTGAATCCAGTGACTTGATACCATTTTCTATGATCAGTTTATTCAGCTTAACCTTTGGTTTGCTTGTGTTTATTACTTTTCTGACTAGTTTTCTAATCGAATGAAAGATTAACGTGTTGAATTATGATCAAGCACTATGGAATTTTAGCATCCACATGTAACTTGGTTTGAAAATAAAAATGCATGTCGTGTTTTTATAATGAAGGATTTTTCAAGTTAGATTAATCTGGACCTTGTGAAATGGATAAGTGGATTGATCAAAGCATAACAGGAAGCGAACGGAGTTGGCAGAGTCTGCATTCATTCATTGATTCATTCATTTATTCATTTATCCATTATGTTTGCATGTGTTGCTTGAGGACTAGCAACATTTAAGTTTGGGGGTGTGATAATTCGTAAAACACGAGTTATCATGGCCCATTTCAGACTTTATTTGTGCATTAGTTCGAGAGATTAGGCTTAGTTTGCATCTATTTAGCTTAATTTTCACTCACTTTGTATTTTAGGAGCATTATTTAGTTTTTAGGCATTTTTAGTTCATTTACTTAGTTTTTCCATCTTTTGCAGGAAGGACGGGACATATGAAGGCAATGCGGGCGAAGTGGAATGCAGATCACAACAAGTCAGAGGCAGGTGGATGGCGCCTTGGCGCCACCCTATGTGCCTTTGCTAGGACTCTAGAAAACTTCAGAAAACATGTGGCTTCCAAAGAGTTGGTGCCTAGGCACCACTTCATCTACATGCAGGCAAAGTTTAGACGTTTTTGAATCCACAAGTCATACTGTTTCTAGGGAGTTGGCGCCTAGGCGCCAGTGCATGAATTTCTAGGGTTTGCAGAGAAGTTCCAAGTTGCCCAGCACACAGAGAGTTGGTGCCTAGGCGCCAGCTAGGGGCACCTAGGCGCCAATACGCATCCGTACGCACAAATTTCAGTGGGTAAGCTGTGCAAATTGAATCTATAAATAATTCCTAGGGGTTCGCGCACAAAAAAAAAGAGAAGAGGGAGCCCAGAGACGAATTACCAAGCCAGAGAAAGAGGAAATCGCGATCAAAGCACAGATTGAAGAGAGAATTCAACCGCTTTGGTGGAAACCACCGGAAAACAGTTTTCTCTATTTCTTTCTAATTTTCTTTCTCTATTTTTATGGATACTTTTTATATGGATGTAATGGTTGTTGAAATCATGTCTTTGAACTAAACCTCTATTAGATGGATAGTTAGGATGATTTGAATTCTAAACTATATTATTTTTTGGTTCTTAGAATATTCAGGAATGAATATTTAAGTTTATATATGATTGTGTATGATTTACCCTTGCATGTGTGGATTTAATGCTTTTTATAAGATTAGCTACCTTGTAAGATGATTTAATTGCTTGATTTAGCCTTGGAAGAGGAAGATCTCTGCTAGATCCATGTGCAAGGCATAGGTTTCCACCTTTGTGTAAGGGGAGTTGTTTAACGGATAGAAATATTCCGTTAAACCCTGTGTAGTCATTAAACAGGTTATTAACTTATCAATTTCACTTTATTTAATCGCATGGGAACATAACAATTAAATAGGGTGTAATTAGCTTTATATAATGTTGGAAGACATATATAGAGATTAATGAACTTGGGCTAGTAAATCTATACACAATACAATTAAAAAGAACCAATGCGATATAGTTTAGATTCAAGGATTTTGAGTTATCCATCTGCCATCCCTGATCAGTAAACCCGTTTCTAGTATTTAGTAGTTTCGTAACTCTACTCAAATTTCTCATTGCAATCGTTAGTTTTAGTTAAATTATAAACTCAGAATCTTCCACCCATCGAAAGCAGTTAAACTAATTAATAATTCTGGTTAACAATTCCTCATGGAAACTATACTCTACTCACTCTTTATTGCATGACACGACACGGATACTTGCGTAAATAGCGAGCATTTTAATTGACATATACGTAGCTCGTCATGTCTTGAGAAGATTGTTGCTGCCTGTAGTCACGAATTCTTCTCCTAAGGAACGTTCAATCTCAGGGTCAGCAACAAAGAGTTTTTCAGCTAGTTATTTTGTAAAGTTTTGGGTATGTGGGTGCACACAAAGTTAACTAGCTAATTTAGAAAAATAAAAACAAATAAGAACAAGAGATGGAAAAGAAAGAAAAATAAAATAAAAATAAAAAATAAAAATAAAAAATAAAAATAAAAAATAAAAATAAAAATAAAAAAATTAAAAATTAAATAGAGACAAAAGATAGAAAATAAAAATAGAGAAAGGGGAAAAAAGAACTAAGAAAAACAAAGTAAGCATCTAAAAATAAAATTTAAAGTACCCCCGAACTCCCCGGCAATGGCGCAAAAATACTAGTTCGCAATCTTACCACAAGTGCACGGGTCATAGATTGTAGTATATAAATTATCGATCTACTAGGAATTCGGGACTATAAACTTTGCTTTTAAACGCTTTCACATCGGATATGGAGAGAATATGACAAATAAAATAGAAAAGTGGAAAGAGAATTTAGTAAATAAAATGGAAAAGAAATTAAAAAAATGGGAAGAGAGAATTGCAAATTAGAACGAGTAGAGAAAACGAGAGTGCTAGTACCTAGGGTCTAGGATTTCACATGCGTCTTTTGCAACGGGTAGTGGTATAATGATTTAATCTGGATATTGTTTGTTAAAGGAGAACAAACCCTAATTTATCCTTGCAACTTCTCTCGAAACCTGTAAGGCGTACCCTAATTTTCTTAACCACCTATTCTCATGGGATTAAGTTAATTAGAATCCAATAAGTTCTGTGGTTTGTTCATGAAATTCCTCAAGGTCATCATGCCTATTCTCATGGTCTTAGATTTCTAGGTTTAATATCTTGATTATCGTATATTAGGTTTCCACCTCTCGGTTCCATCACCTAATATATGGAATTATGCTAAAGTAAGGGCCAATGTACAAAGCAAAGATTAATATAACAAGATATTAAATTAGCAACAATATCCACCATAAATAAATTAAAAACCCACACCACGCTATATTGTACGCATGCTACATCCTAAACCCTAGATTTAGGGTTTAGCCAAGTATGTTTAAGTCCAAAATAAAATTAAAATCCAAATCCATCTTAAACAAGATAATTAAAATTAAAAAAGGAAAATATAGAAAAGCTTATTGGTTTGAAGCCCCGATGGTGTGTCGGCCACTCCACGCAACTCACCAGTCTGCCTCTGCCCATGCTCTCCTCCTTTCTCTCTCTCTCTTTCTCTCTAATTTTCTGCCTTAAATTTTTGCTTGGGATTTTTCTCTGCTCCTGCTACAATTTCTTTTCTGCTCTTGGATTTCTGCTGCTGCTCGTTGGGTCCCCTGCTGGAATTCTTCTGCCCCTTTTATAGCTATCAATTTGCCACTACCCATGTCTACGCAATTTGAAATTGCGCAGAGAATGCGTATTGCGTATGAATTAGTGGACTTCTTGTTGAATTATTTACGTGGAATGGGTGATACATGTAATTCTGATGCGCTGAAATTGGCTAACATGTATTGCTTGGACAGTAATATAGTCATGCTCATGGCAAAATTCATTTGGACGACATAAACATGATTATGCGTAATTAAATTCATGCAAAGGACGATCGCTGCATGGGACTAAAATAAATGGACGTCCAGGATATTCTTTAAGGAAAATCTGGACGGTTCAGATTTGCCTTGGGCGATGATGAATGGTTGGATGGAATCAATGCTGAAGGCCATGAGAATCCGATTTGATCAGATGGGCTTATTAGATGGATGGCTGAGATTAAGAGGCTGATTTACATTAATTTCTTACTGCTTGAGCGGTTCGGTGGAATGGACAACTAGATTGAAAAATTAATTGGATGGTGATTTAATTGCATGACTTGAACAATCAATGGGAATTACTTGGGCGGTGGAAACAAAATTTGGACGGTCATGGAGAGATGGACAATTGCAATTTCTGGATAGGATTAAATGGACTGAAATTTAGATTTTGTAGACGTGATTTAAGTGCTGAATTTTGAACGGCCAGATCTTGTGCACGTTACATGGTTGATATGCTTGCTTGCTGAAATAAATGGACAGTTTGGATGCATGGATCTGGATGGTGATGGTGGGCTGGAATTTTGGACCGTGAATGGCTAGATGCTGAAATTAATCTGGTGGACAGCTTGGACGTTAATTGCTTGATTAAATTGGATGGCTAATGGGTGCTGATTTTGCTGAGGGCAGCGGCTGAAAAAAAAAATTGGACGGCTCTGATTTTCTGGATTGGCTGAATTGGCTAAATTAATCTGGTCATTGGATCATTGCTTTGGACGGCTGAGATCAGCTGGTTTGGGCAGATTTTTGGTGCAGATGATCTGGACGGCCAAATTTAATTAAGGCATGGATCTGGATGCTGGAAAATTTTTGGCCGTTGATTTCTGGTAGGCCACATCAAAGGACGGTGTTGATCCTGCTTTGGACTTTTGCAAAATCTGATGGGCGGTGATGATTAATTCTGGATAGCTTTGAACGGATGAGATGAATGGCTGGAAATTGGTAAAATCTGGATGGGCTTGATGAGTGGCTAAATATCTGATGGGCCCCACTTGTTGAAATTTATTTTCCTGCATAGAAAAGTATAATATACTCATCAAATTTGTTAATGGGTTTCAGCATAGAAAATTATTCAAATTCATTTAAATTTTATGGCATCAAGTAAAAAATATAATTTCAAGCCAAAAAAGTCACAAAAATTATTTAAATTGCTTGAAATTAATATTTAATACCCAAATGTTACAAAAACATGTTTTAAACTAAATTTCACATTAAACCTAATTAATTACCCACCAAATTGGTATAAAATGCCCCAAAATATATTATTAATTTCCAATTATCAAATACCCCCACACTTGAACTTTTGCTTGTCCTCTAGCAAATACAAAGGAATTCAAGAACAGTTTGCAAAATTTCAGAACTTTGAGGGAAAAAATGAAAATAAATGTTTGGCCAATCATAAAAATACTAATGAGAGTATTAAACTAAAAATTTTCAAACATGACACTCGTTGAAAATCTCAGTCAATAATCCCTTCTCACATGACTAATACTGTACACCTTGTCATCTCCTTTGCTTTCAATCATTAAGAGTTCAAAAATTCCCGCAATAAACTCCTAATTATCAAATATCATCCCCATTTATTTGGTTATTCCATACACGCATTCAACAATTCAAGTAATAGTAGTAACGTAGAAAATATCAGTCGAATTACCTCATATACATCTCATCAAATTTTTGCATTTAAATTTCTTCTACCAACTCAATTAGCTAATTCATAGGATCATAAGGACTTAGTAGGACAACGGTTAGGTTTGGCACAAGAAATAAAATTTTAAAAATTGAACCATCTACACATGACTTAAGCCTCATTTTACAACAGAAAATAATGCTACCCCCACACTTAGTGCTTTCATTCTCTTTCAAGTCTGTTCTTACCCTTGGTTTAATAGTTTTTTTTTTAACAAAGTCCGGCAATAATTTCCCTCACCATATTTCAGGGTATCTAGGAAGTCATTTTCATTATTTGCACAGTCAGGAGTCAAACCTTATTTCCATTTCGCTTTTTAGCTCAGAATTCAATTTCAAAGTTGGTTCAACTAAGTGGGAATTGAGATTTTAAAAGAAAAATTTAAGTCCAGGCTCAATGGAGGTAAACAATTGTTATACTTTCAAAGATAAGTTCATCACAAAAAAATGCCTTAATCATGTCCATGAATTGGTTAAATTGAGTTTTGGTTTTGGAAATTTCTTCAACCAGAATAAAATTTTTCATGTATATAGGAAAAAATACCTTCTCGAATGACAATTGTGTGTATTAGAAAAACCTTTGATAAATTAGAGAGGATTACTTTGATTTTGAAAGAAAACAAGACCAGTTCTTTGGTATATCAGTTTCATCAAGTAATTCAGGACAAAAATTCAAGTATTTTCAACAAGTATATGTTCAAAAATAAATTTAACATCTCATTAAGGTTCAACTTTTCCTAACTCAAAAATTTTAAAATTCCAAGTGTAGTTTTCTTTTAAGACATACAAGAGTTCAAAAAGGGGTCTAATATCACATTTTATGTAAGAATTACCCAAAGTTTTCAAAAAAAAATTTTATTTTTGAAATTTGGTAAAAATTATAATCATGACAACAATATAATCATCGGGGTAGTGGAAGAAATATTCAGAGAAAATTAATGCAACGCATTCACCCCCACACTTGAAATTGACATTGTCCTCAACGTAAATCATGCCATCAAAATAAAGGGAGTAATTGTAAAAATGTGAGATGTTAACTTCCCTATTTTGGCGAGTTGAATCGAATTTTCATCCCATGGTGCTTCCTTCCAAGTAGGCTCTGAAAATAACCAATAAAGATCAAAATTAAAAAAGTATCAAATTTCTAAAAAGAAACTAAGAGAAAAACTAAAACTAAAACTTTCCTGAAAGAAAAAAGAAAAGTTCGAGTTGCCTCCCGAAAGCGCTTGGTTTAAAGTCATCAGCACGACTACAGTTTGGTCATCTGATGTTAACCAACTCCAACTTTTGCATTTTCGTGATTCTTTTTCTTGCCTCCAGATTTTCTCACATTCGTCGTTCTTTGATTGGCCTCCATATTTGCTTGAGAACTTTTCCTGCCAATGAACCACTGGAATTAGTTTTAAAAGAACTACAAGAAAGAGAATGAATAGTTACCAGTTTGTCAGCTTTTCTCTTTTGTTCATCAGATTTTGTTGTTTTGATCTCTCGCTTTCAGTTGTTGCCATAGATTTAGCAACTTGTTGATTCAGGTCTTCCACAGCTTCTCCTTTACTTATGGACATCTGAGTTAGGTTGCTTGAAGTTCCTTTGTCTGTTGATGTGGCGCCCTGAACCGAGGTGCCTAGAAGCTTTACTCCGGGATCGTTTTGATTGGTAAATGTGACTCAGGATTGTTGCCCTGATCACACGGTAGGATTTTTTTTTATCATTAATACACGGAAAATTTCCATCATTCATCTAACATGAAATATATTTCACATATCACAGTTATGATAAAAAAAAACTATTCCATAAACATTTTCATTGGAATAAAAATATTCCTTTCAATCTCAAAATTATCATCGTTCACTTTACATAAAGTTTACATAAACATCATTTATATCAAAAACTACATAACACTTGGCATGCTGCCTTCATCATCATTTCCTGTCTATTGTTGAAAAAGCATGGGTGAGTAATAATACTCAGTAAGCAAGCTATACATAATTTTTCAATCATTTTCATGCATTTCATAAAATGCAAATGCAATGCATACATAGCATTCATGACATTCCTTTGGATGCGACGCTAGCTAGGCGCCCATCCCATACATGCTCCCATTTTAGGGAGGTCGCCGCCGGCCTGGGCCTATTAAGCGACTTGGCAATAGTGAGGGGGACATCCGGTCTGCTTACTACCTCGACTAAGGCCTATTTCTCGTGCACATGCTCATTCTCATACACATGCCAGCATGATATTTGCAAATCATAAACAATTTCATAAAAAATATTTAATAAATAATTTCACAAAAAATATTTAATAAATAATTTCACAAAACGAACTTTAGTTCATGTCAAGCAGTTATAGGTATGGCCAACCTTAAATAAATTTCATAAAGCAACCTGCAAACAATTTCAAGCATTTTGGAAATAAATTGCAAAACGTATAACTTGCTTACCTTCTTAGGAGGTGTCTTCGACCTTCTCTTTTTCTTTTCCTATTCAAGGAGAAATGATATTTTCATTTCTTCTATTCAAGCTGCTTCCCATGCATGCTCTATATTATTTGGGCATTATTTCTTTATGTGGATATTTTTATCCATAGGTTCTTCAAAATTTTCATCCTCATATTTAAATATTAATCTCAAATTTTCTTCAAAATCACGCTGTTACTGTAGCAAATCACTGTAGCAGATTATTCATCCGAGTTACTGTTCACAGAGACGTGGTTACTGTTCATGGGTTCCAAAAATTGGTATTTTTTCAAAAAATAAAAAATACCATGACATATCTTATGCCTAGTATATCATAGGACATTTCATACATTTTGAATTTATCATCATTTACTTGGCCAAAAAAATCATTTTCTCCATATACTAAAAATCAACATAAATTCACTTAAGCATAATCCTTAATTCAAAACATCATGAAATTAATATATCATTATTCCAACATCATATTTATCATAATCATACATCCCAAATCATCATTTATCAATTTTAGAGCATTATTTTCACATATCATATGCTATCTTCCCAAATACCCTATCTTCGCTCCAAATTTTTGATGTTTTGGCATCATTCCATTTAAAAATTATATCTATACTTATTTTCTCATGCTTGTGGATTATCTAAGTATGGTTTTACCTTACTTAACATCCAAAAGAAATTTGGGTAGAAATCACTTACCCGAAGTGGAGATACGCCTCTTTTTCTCGCACTTTCTCTCTCCAACATTTTATTCTTCAAGGCTAAAATGTGTGGGGATGGAAAATGAAGTTGCTCAAGTGATTTTTGAGCTTGGAATGGCTGTGAATTCGTCCAAGGCATGCTCCCCTATTTATAGTGCTTCAAATTTCATGAATTTGCATTTTACCCCTTCTAGCTCAAGGTGTAAAATTGCAAAATATGTTTTTTTCTAATTTCCAAAGATTCCTTGAGCCAAGAGAAGCCACCCTAGGCCTGATCCAGCCCCCCTATAGCAGCCCTAATTTTCTACCTATTTTTTGATTTTTAAAATTAATTAAATTAAGCTAAATTAATCATAGCCATTGATCTTTGATTAGGATGAATTTTGACCATTGATTTTGGTCAATTTTTTCAGCTGCTCCCCCTGCAACATCCCTGTAGTAGCAGTCATTGCATTTAATTTTTTATTTTTATTTATTTATTTTATTTAAAAAGTCAAAAGTAGCTTTTATTAAAAAGTTAGCTACTTTTTTATCTTGTTTTGACGTTTCATCTTGACCTTTGATTTGTGATTTTCATCACATCTTAACCCATTCATCATGTCCATCATGAATTTTTAACCATCCATAAAAAATTTCATCGAATTTCGACGCCCGGATTGCAATTTATGAATTTTTTTCTATTTTTCCACAAAAATCCAAACTTGGATTAAAATATCCAAAAGAATCGCTATTTTGTCTTGTAGTGATTAAATCTCTATTTTGTCTTTTTGTGATTAAGTTAATCCAAGTGATTAACTCTTAATCACGGGTCTTAGTCCTTGGTTACTATTCACGTGTACTATTCACGTGCACTATTCACGGGGTTAAATTATTAATTGCATTATTTCAATCTCCAATACACATATCCATTAATATAATTCATGAATTTTCATTTATACATAAAATAATTACAAATATCGAAATGACGCGTATACGGTCGGGGTTTCACAGTTGACTCATTGACCACATCAACTCGTAAACAAGAGTTATCGAGAGAGGGGTTTTTCATGGCCGAGAAGAGGTTGAATTCTATTTTCTCATCTCCAACTGTCAGAGAAAGTTGACCATTCTTGACGTCGATGATGGCTCCAGCAGTGGCTAAGAAAGGTCGTCCAAGAATGATTGGAATTTGGCGGTCCTCCTCCATGTCGAGGACTACAAAGTCAATTGGGATGAACAGCTTGCCAACTTTCAAGGGAACATCTTCAAGAATGCCAACTGAAAATTTGATTGATCCATCGGCCAGTTGGAGAAACATAGAAGTTGGTTTTGGATCGCCGATGTTCAGCTTTTTACAGATGGAGAGAGGGATCAGACTTACACTGGCTCCGAAATCACATGGCGCCTTGCTAATTTGGAAATTTCCAAGAGCACAAGGAATAGAAAAGCTCCCAGGATCTTTTAGCTTTTCAGGTAGCTTGTTCTGTAAGATGGCACTGCACTCCTCAGTCAGTGTAATGGTTCTGTGCTCCTCAAGCTTTCTTTTATTGGACAACATCTCCTTTAGGAATTTTGCATAAGTTGGCATCTGAGATATCATGTCGAGAAATGGCACACTGATTGATAGGTTCTTGACTGTTGAAATAAATTTCTCGAACTACTTTGGAAGTTTTGCCTGTCTTTGCCTCTGAGAGAACGGAAGAGGAGGTTTGTAAGGAGGTGATGGGACGTACGGCTTCTCCATCACTGGTTGGGGTTGTGGCTCCTTTTCTTGCTTCTGTTCCTGCTCGGCCTCCTTTTAAGTATCAATTTGAGGTAGTTGAGGTGGGTCGAGCTGCTTTCCACTCCGCAAGGTATCTTCCTGCACTTGTTCCCTAGGGATTACTTCAAGTTGGCTAAGGAGGTTTCCCTGGTTTCTATGGGATGAGGTAGTGGCATGTTGGACAATTTGATTTTCAAGCAATTTAATATGGGTTTTCATTTTGGCTCATTTCTTCAAGTAGTTTGTCAATCAAGGGATCAGAGGATGGTGCTTGAGGTGGCGCAGGTAGCGTGGGCTGAGTTTGGTATGAGGGAGGGTTTAGTGATCTTTTTAGGAAACCAGATGGTTTATTGTTTTGAGTATAGTTTTGGGTATTCGATTGGTTTGCCCAAGAGAAATTAGGGTGGTTCCTCCATCCAGGGTTGTAAGTATCTGAGTAAGGATTACCATAAGTGCGAGTATCATACTGGTTCTTGAATGCATTGGCCTGCTCGCTTCTAGTGTCCTGGCTAGCAAAACTACACTCAGACGTGTAGTGTGAAGCTCCACAGATCTCACATGAAATTTGTCGAGAAGAAGATGCATTCCGGTCCGTGGGTTCCTGCTTCTTTTGCTGCAAAAGTTGATGAAGTTTAGCATGAAGAGAATTTATGGATTCGATGTCATATACATTATCTCGTCGAGAGGGTCCTCGGACGTCGCCGTATTGAGAATCATAAAGAGCCAAAATCATCAAGGAGTTCAAGAGCCTCCTCGTCAGTAAGTCGCATGAATCGGCCACAAGCGGCTGAATTAACGGCACTTTGGCTAGGTCAATCGAGTCCATTGAAAAAAAATTCAATAATGTCACCTTTTGAGATGCCATGATGAGGACGCTTGAGTTGCAGATCTTTCATTCTCGCCCACGCATCGTATAGAGTTTTGCCATCTTTTTGGACAAACTGATTAATTTCGTCCCAGATTTTCCTGGTTTCAATGGGCGGAAAGAATTTCTCCAGGAAAGCAGTAGAGAGCTCATCCCATGTGTTGAAAGTGTCGGGTGGCATAGAATAGAACCACTCGCTTGCCCTATCACGAAAAGAAAATGAGAAAAGCTGAAGACGGATTACCTCGCGTGGGATATTTTGTACTCTGATTGTGTTGCATAGCAGCAGGAATTTAGTGATGTGTACAGTCGGATTTTCAGATGGTAGTCCTGCAAATTGGTCCTGTTGAACCATCCGGATAAGTCCAGGATTAAGTTCAAAGCTTCTTGCATCAACTTCTGGTTCCACTATATTTGATTGAAATCCTCGAGGGTTGGGGGGGGTTCCGATCACTAAGAGTTATCCTTCTTGGAGGAGCGTTATTCTCAGCCTGGCCTTTCTCCTGCTCTTGATGTGGCGGGTTTGGATTGTTGTGTTCCGTCATAGTGTCTTGAGAAGATTGCTGCTGCTTGTAGTCACGAATTCTTCTCCTAAAAGAACGTTCAATCTCTTGGTCAGCAACAAAGAGTTTTTCAGCTAGTTATTTTGCAAAGTTTTGGGTATGTGGGTGCACACAAAGTTATCTAGCTAATTCAGAAAAATAAAAAAAAATAAGAATGAGAGATGGAAAAGAAAGAAAAATTAAAATAATAATAATAATAATAATAAAATAAAAAATAAAAAATAAAAAATAAAAAAATAGATAGAGACAAAAGATAGAAAGTAAAAATAGACAAAAAATAGAGAAAGGGGAAAAAAGAACTATGAAAAACAAAGAAAGCATCTAAAAATAAAATTTAAAGTAACGCCGAACTCCCCAGCAACGACGCCAAAATACTTGTTCACAATCTCACCGCAAGTGCACGGGTCGTAGATTGTAGTATATAAATTATCGATCCACAGGGAATTCAGAACTATAAACTTTGCTTTTAAACGCTTTCATGTCGGATATGGAGAGAATATGGAAAATAAAATAGAAAAGTGGAAAGAGAATTTAGTAAATAAAATGGAAAAGAAATAAAAAAAATGGGAAGAGAGAATTGCAAATTAGAACAAGTAGAGAAAATGAGAGTGCTAGTACCTAGGGTTTAGGATTTCACACATGTCTTTCGCAACGGGTAGTGGTATAATGAGAACAAACCCTAATTTATCCTTGTACCTTTTCTCAAAACCTACAAGGCGTTCTCTAATTTTCTTAACCACCTATTCTCATGGGATTAAGTTAATTAGAATCTATTAAGTTCTATGGTTTGTTCATGAAATTCCTCAAGGTCATCATGTCTATTCTCATGGTCTTAGATTTCCAGGTTTAATATCTTGATTATCGTATATTAGGTTTCCACCTCTCGGTTCCATCACCTAATATATGAAATTATGCTAAAGTACGGGTCAATGTACAAAGCAAGCATTAAAATCACAAGATATTAAATTAATAATAATATCCACCGTAAATAAATTAAAAACCCACACCACGCTATATTGTACGCATGCTACATCCTAAACCCTAGATTTAGGGTTTAGCCAAGCATGTTTAAGTCCAAAATAAAATTAAAATCCAAATTCATCTTAAACAAGACAATTAAAATTAAAAATGGAAAAGATAGAAAAGCTTATTTGTTTGAAGCCCCGATGGTGTGTCGGCCGCTCCACGCAACTCGCCAGTCCGCTTCTGCCTGTGCTCTCCTCTCTCTCTCTCTCTCTCTAATTTTCTACCTTGAATTTTTGCTTGGGATTTTTCTCTGCTCCCGCTACAATTTCTTGTCCGCTCTTGGATTTCTGCTGCTGCTCGTTGGGTTCCCCTGCTGGAATTCTTCTGCTCCTTTTATAGCTATCAATTCGCCACTACCCATGTCTACGCAATTTGAAATTGCGCAGAGAATGCATATTGCGTATGAATTAGTGGACCCTTGTTGAATTATTTACGTGGATGGGGTGATACACGTAATTCTGATGCGCTAAAATTTGCTAACGTGTATTGCTTGGACGACATAGACATGATTATGCGTAATTAAATTCATGCAAAGGACGACCGCTGCATGGGACTAAAAGAAATGGACGTCTAGGATATTCTTTTAGGAAAATCTGGACGGTTCAGATTTGCCTTGGGCGATGATGAATGGTTGGATGGAATTAATGCTGAAGGCCATGAGAATCTGATTTGATCAGATGGGCTTATTAGATGGATGACTGAGATTAAGAGGCTGATTTACATTAATTTCTTGCTGCTTAAGCGGTTTGGTGGAATGCACAACTAGATTGAAAAATCAATTGGATGGTGATTTAATTGCATGACTTGAACAATCAATGGGAATTAGCTTGGGCAGTGGAAACAAAATCTGGACAGTCATGGAGAGACGGACGGTCGCAATTTCTAGATGGGATCAAATGGATAGAAATTTGGATTTTCTGGACGTGATTTAAGTGCTGAATTTTGAATGGCCTGATCTTGTGGACGTTGCATGGTTGATATCCTTGCTTGCCGAAATAAATGGACGGTTTGGATGCATGGATCTGGATGGTGATGATGGGCTGGAATTTTGGACCGTGAATGGCTAGATGCTAAAATTAATCTGGTGGACAGCTTGGACGTTAATTGCTTGATTAAATTGGATGGCTAATTGGTGCTAATTTTGCTAAGGGCGGTGGCTGAAAATAAAAATTGGACGGCTCTGATTTTCTGGATTGGCTAAATTGGCTAAATTAATTTGGTCGCTGGATATTTGCTTTGGACGGCTGAGCTCAGCTGGTTTGGGTAGATTTTTGGTGCAGATGATCTGGACGGCCAAATTTAATTAAGGCATGGATCTGGATGCTGGAAAATTTCTGGCCATTGATTTCTTGTAGGCCACATCAAAGGACGGTGCTGATCCTGCTTTGGACTTTTGCAAAATCTGATGGGCGGTGATGATTAATTCTGGACAGCTTTGAACGGATGAGATGAATGGCCGGAAATTGGTAAAATCTGGACGGGCTTGATGGGTGGCTAAATATCTGGTGGGCCCCACTTGTTGAAATTTATTTTCCTGCACAGAAAAGTATAATATACTCATCAAATTTATTAATGGGTTTCAGTATAGAAAATTATTCAAACTCATATAAATTTTATGGCAACAAGTAAAAAAATATAATTTCAAGCCAAAAAATCACAAAAATTATTTAAATTGCTTGAAATTAATATTTAATACTCAAATATTACAAAAACATGTTTTAAACCAAATTTCACATTAAACCCAATTAATTACCCACCAAATTGGTATAAAATGCCCCCAAAATATATTATTAATTTCCAATTATCATTTATGAAGGGTTTAAATGAAAAGTTTTCATGAAAGGTTTCTTCCTGTTGGTAGCTGATCACTTAATAAGTGTCTCCTATTAAACGGCGAGAAATGCATTTATATGAAAATGCAAAATGCTTGCTTACTGAGTTATCACTTACAATTTATTTTTTCAAACCTTAGACAGGTACAGAGAAGCTCAAGAGGTAGAGAACCTGAGCATTTAAGGAAAGGTATGAGATGTTATTCATGTGTGTACTAAATTATTAGCTATGTGTATGGAATGGTATAACTGGAACTTTAAGATATGGTAATGTATGTGAACTTATTGAAAGTTCTAAGTTCTATGTGAACTGATGGTTGAATGTATGTATACAAGTATGAGTGTTGAATATTTGATAAAACTAAGGATTTAAGAGAACAAGATGAAAATTTTATGAATGATATGTACAGTTGATGACAACTGCTACAGGATGAGTTTATGAAAAAGTGTATAAAGAAGGGAACCAAGTAGTATTTTAAAATGCTATGTGCAACAAATTACAAGTGCATCATTGCTTACAAGATGAATGGAGTGAAATGCAAAGAAATGAAATGATGATAGATAAAATGATGAAACGAAATTTTTTTTGATGAGATCCAATTAATGTAATTGGGCATATGAATGAGTTGTTTAGCTAAAAAGAGTTTTTCATGGTCCTTGATTGACATGAGAAAAAAGGTTATTCATGGCCTTTGGTTGACATGAGGAGAGGACTATGCATGACCTATTAAAGACATGTGGTTATATGCATACATTCTTGGGTGTGGGTGTTGGTCCCTTATGTCTTGCATAGTCATTTATGAATTGTCTTATTACATCCATGTCATGACATGTGTATTAAGAATCTTATTTATATATATATATATATATATATTTACTAATTCTATTTACTTACTAGTCTATTAGACTCACCTGATTTGTTGTTTACCGTTTAGATCATAGACTAGGTGAGGCACCTCGAGATGGAGCTAAAGGAGAACACAACCCTAAGGAGTGGACTAGGGCTTACTTTTTGTTATTACGGATTTTTGCTTTTGTTAATACTGGTAAATGTTGATGCTTACCTAGTTGATCCATATATGTTAAACCTCTTAAATTAAGCATTTCAAACTTCATTACGATATATGTGAATACATATAATAATCTTTTAGGATGCTTTGTTGTATGATAACTACTTATAATATCTTTCTTACTATATAGATGACTTTATGGCATAAGAATGCAAATATATGAATTTTAAGTTGAATGTTATATTTTAGGATGGAAATTGAGATGCATAAGAATGCAAATATATGAATTTAAAGTTGAATGTTATATTTTAGGATGGAAATTGAGATGTTCATGAATAACAGGTTACATATTTCACACCACCTCTTGTAGTTTTGAGGAGATACTACCGATTTTTTTAGATTAAATGGTAATCGTTGACTAGCCATTAGAAATGTCTAGGGAATGGGTTGTTACAGAACAAGTGGTTAAGAGAAATTAGGATTACACCTGGCAAGTTTCGAGAAAAATGTGCAAGGATACTTTAAGGTTTATTCTCTTTTAACACATAATATCCAGATTAAATAAGAACTTTATATATCCGTTGCAGACGTCGCATGTAAAACCCTATATCCTAAGTGCTAGTATTATTTGATTTCTAACTCCTTTGCATTCCTAAGATCAACCTTCTTATTTTGTTATTTTTTCTTTCTCTTTACTCTCTTCGTATTTGATATAAGTGTTTAAAAAAAATATTTTAAGTCTCAAACAAGATTAATATCTTATGTATTATAATTTACATTTATGACCCATGCACTTACAGAAATATTACAACAAACATGTTTGCATCAAATAGCTAGTGCTTTCTCCTAAGTGTATGCTTAAAGGTACTCTTACCTTTTGTGTTCAGTACTTGCCTTGTTCCAAAGTTTAAACAAAGTTATTCATATTTTGATGGATTTTAGTGAGGTGCACTTGTGCAGTTCACCAAAGTGGATCTCCTAGTTTTCTTCTCTAGATGATTGTGAAACCCCAACCTAAGGAGGGTTAATGTGTGCATTGAACATGTACATGGGATTTATATACGATTAAATGGAGTTTTTTAATGTTTATGTGATTTTGCTAATTACTGCAATTAGGGTTAAGGATTAGCAATAATGATATAATTAATCATTTTGAGCTAATAAGGGATAAAGGGATTAGATTAAATTGTTGTTGATTTAAATGTGCAAATACATCATGGAAAATCATTTTAATTCATTTAATGTGAATTATGAGCATTTATATGACAATTGTCAAGTTAAGTGAAAAAATACTAGAACTCAACGCTCGTAAGGCGGATTCAAGTGAAATTTAAGATGGTAGTTGATGATGTTGGGCTTGAGATTATGGAATTATTAGGTTATAAAAATTATTGATGAAATGAGTATAATGATTTATTGATCATATTTCAATTTCAACCATTAACTTTAAACGGCTATAATGGGAGCTAGGAAAATCGGATTAAGATGAAATTTGAAACGGTTGAATGAAATTATGAGATGTTTATTTTGGATGTCTTAGATTAAGTATAAAATATTGAAAAAATACCTGCATTGAAAAAGGTGAGCATGGTTGACTAATACACCTCAAAAGTATCCATCAATTAATGTTATAGTACAATGCATAATTGCATGATTTTAATGAGAGTTGAGGTGTCAAATGCAGCCCATTTCTAAGGTATTTTATGTGATATTTTGAAATGCTAAAATCCAAATAAAATCCAAGCAATAAAGGTTTATCATGATGAAGCTACAAGTGCACACAAGAGGCATAGGTAAGGTGACAATGTAGGGACATCCAAGTGATGCTATTGCTGGATTTTTTTCAATTTTTTATTTTATAAATAATGCACACATATAGATAAAATTTTAGGATACATAAATGAGCATTTAATTATGTGAAAAAAAGCCAAGAAAAATCATGAATTGCAGTTGCCATGAAAGGTGAAAAAGTGGACAGCTTGTTGCATGCAAATGTCGTGCAATAGATTGATGTGCTGCTGCTATTTTTGTTAATTTTTTATGCCAAATTTATGGATAAATTAAAGGTTAATTAGGTGTATAATTTACCATTAAATTAGGGTTGAAAGAATGTAAAATTTCCAAAATGGACAGCAGCAAGGGACGTGATGGGCTGGACAGTTGGACGGTCATGTTGTAAAGCAGATTTTTGATTTTTGAAAATTGATAAAAATGAATTTACATGGCTGTAAATCAACCAGCACATGAAGGGGATAACCAAGGATTAAATGATGTGGAAAATGTAGCAAAATGTGGGGCCCATAGCTGGAAAAAAATTCAGCTTAAAATGGGGCACGTTCATTTGAGTTGAGATTTGGAAAATTTTCTAAGTGCTAGAATTTTTCTCCCACAAGGTCGGCAGCTCACATCCATTTTTGGCTAGCAAATTAAGAGGGAAATAGAAGGAAAAGCAATGGAAAAAGAAGGGAAGTTTGGCGGAGGAAATCATCTCCAAGTGTATAAACCAAGTTTGGAGTGCATAAACCAAGTGTATGGGTCGTTTTGAGTTGCTTAACTTGAGTTTTAAACTCCAAAATTTGAATATGAAATGGATGCTTAAAAGAATTCATAAATGATGATTCAACATGCCTTTGGTTGAATATGAGATTGGTATTAAGATTTATGAATGAATTTCCATGTTTTAGAGGTTGAAAATGAAGTTTAGCATGTGTATTGAGTGGAAAACTGATAACTCGTATTTTTACGAGTTATCATGGCCCATTTCAGACTTAATTTGTACGTTAGTTCGAGAGATTAGGCTTAGTTTGCACTCATTTAGCTTAATTTTCACCCGCTTTTCATTTTAGGAGTATTAATCAGTTTTTAGGCAATTTTAGCATTATTTAGGCATTTTTAGTTTATTTATTTAGTTTTTCCATCTTTTGTAGGAAGGACGGAACACATGAAGGCAAAGCAGACGAATTGAATGCAAGTTGAGGCATCCAAAGGCAGAGAGTTGGCGCCTAGGCGCCAAGCAGGGGCAGCTACAAAAGTTAAGGAGAAGCTCCAAGCAGGGACAGTCCAGAGAGTTGGCGCCTAGGGTTTTCAAAATGTGTCCAAATTGCTCAGCACACAGAGAGTTGGAGCCTAGGCACCATTGGCGCATCCGTACTCGAATATTCCAGTGCGTAAGCTGCGTAAAGAGGACTCTATATATAGTTCCTAGGGGTTCGTGCACGCAAGAGAGGAGGAGAGAGAGGAGAGAGCCTGAGAACGAACCAAAGTGCAGAAGAAAGTGGAAATCAAAATTAAAGCACAAATCGAAGAGAGGATTCAAGCCCCGTTGGTGGAAACCACCGGAAACAGTTTTCTCTTATTCTTTCCAATTTTCTTTCTCTGTCTTTATGGATACTTTCTATATGGATGTAATGGATGTTAAGATCATGTCTTTAAACTAAACCTCCATTTGATGGATAGTTAGGATGAATTGAATTCTAAACTATGTTATTCTTTGGTTCTTAGAATATTCAGTAATGAATATTTAAGCTTATATATGATTGTGTATGATTTACCTTTGCATGTGTGGGTTTAATATTTTTTATAAGATTAGCTACCTTGTAACATGATTTAATTTCTTAATTTATCCTTGGAAGAGGAAGATCTTTGCCGGATCCATGTGCAAGGCATAAGTTTCAACCTTTGTGTAAGGAGAGTTGTTTAATGGATAGGAATATACTGTTAAACCCTGTGTGGTCATTATACAAGTAATGAACTTATCAATTTCACTTTATTTAATGGCATGGGAACATAGCACTTAAATAGAGTGTAATTAGCTTTATATACTGTTGGAAAACATATATAAAGATATATGAACTTGGGCTAGTAAATACATATGCAATCCACTTAAAAAGAACCAGGGCAATATAGTTTAGATTGAAGGATTCCAAGCTATCCATCTGTCATCCCTAATCAGAAAACCCATTTAAAGTATCCAGTTGTCTCGAACTTTCATTCTAATTTCTCATTACAATTGTTAGTTTAGTTAAATCACAAACTCAGAATTTTCCACCCATCGAAAGCAATTTGACTAATTAATAATTCCGGTTAACAATTCCTCGTAGGAACGATACTCTACTCACTCTTTATTACTTGACACGACACGTATACTTGCGTAAATAGCGAGCATTCTGATTGACATATACGCAGCTCGTCAAGTTTTTGGCACCGTTGCCGGGGAACTGTTTAGCCAATTATTTTTAGTTTTATTAATTTCTTGTATAATTCTGTAGAATAGCTTATTTTCATAATTTATTTTAGCCTAGAGTTTCTTTTTCTTTCTGCTAGTTCAATTTCATTGGTTTTTGCAGAATTATCTTATATTGCATGCACCGAGGCAGAGCTGAAAAGGAGATTTTTGTCCCTTTTGATCCAGAACCCGAAAGAACATATTCAAGAAGGCGTCCGAAGAGCAGGGAGGCTAGAAACCAACAGCAAACGATGGAGCGCATCGAGATCCAGGATGAGAACGTTCATGCAAATCAGCAGGGAAACCAGAGGATCGAGATCCCGAATCATCCACCTCAAGATGATTTGGACCAGCCAATTTGGGATCTGATTGTGCTTGGCCAAAATGCTATTCAGACTAGCATTACACCTCTTCCGATCGACACCAACAACTTTAAGATCAAGCCGGTAATTTTCCAGATGCTCCAGTCTATCGGGCAGTTCGGAGGTCTTGCATCTGAAGATCCGCACCACCGTCTGTGGAATTTTCTGCAGATTATGAACACTTTCAAGCAGAACGGAGTCTCCGACGAGGCAATGCAACTTCGAACGTTTCCATTTTCTCTACATGATCGAGCTTCCGAGTGGCTAGACTCTTTGCCACCGAACTCCGTCAACACATGGAATGACTTGGCTCAGAAATTCCTAGAGAAATACTTCCCGCCTGCCAAGTTAGCCAAGCCGAGAATGGATATAGTCTCGTTCAAGCAACATGGCGAGGAGACCCTATCAGAGGCATGGGATCGCTTCAAAGACCTGCTCCGAAAATGCCCGCATCATGGAATTCAACCGTGGGTCCAGATTCAAATTTTTTATAACGGTCTCCAGGATTCCACCCGTCACATGGTGGATTCTTCATCGAACGGATCTCTGCTACGGAAAAGCTATCGGGAATCATACGCCCTGCTCGAAAACATGGCGGCCAACACTTATCAATTGCCATCTGACAGGAGCCGATGTGGGGGTCTACTCCAACTGGACGTTGTTTCATCGATAAAAGCCCACATCGACGCTTTATCTCGGCAAATTCAGAACTTGTCCAGGCCAACCAACATTAGTGCATTAGGGGCATCTACACCACAGCAGTCGACAGCAGCAGACATTTGCACGTGGTGTGGCGAATTCAGTCATCCCAGTGATCAATGTGCCTCTAACCCGGAGTCCATTAATTATGTGGGAAATTTTCAAAGAAACCCAGCGAATCGGTATGGAAACAACTACAACCCAGGCTGGAGGAATCATCCTAACTTCTCATGGAACAACCAGATGAGGCCAAATCAGCCGCCTGGATTCTCGCAGTAGCTGCCGTAGCAACAACCTGCAAGACCAATGCAGTTCAATCCACCACCGCGAGAAGAGAAGAAATCTGATATGGAAAATCTCTTCATGCAGTTTATGCAATCCTAGATCATGACAAACAGGAATTTAGAAGCTCAGATAGGCCAACTGGCCTCAACCCTGAACAACCGACCTCAAGGATCGTTGCCGAGCGACACAGAGCAAAACTCGAAAGGAAAAGGCAAAGAACAGGTCCAAGCAGTCACATTGCATAGTGGAAAGCAGTTATCTGATCCAACTCCAACAGAATCGGTGACTGAACCTGCTAATCCTCGGATTCAGCAGTCGCAGGAGCCAGAAGAATCAGTGGCAACCCAGAACCAACCGGACGCTGAAATCGCCACAAATCCAAGGCCGCCTCCTCCATTTCCTCAGCGATTTGAAAAGTCTAAAAAAGAGGGCCAATTCAAGAAATTCCTTGAGGTACTGAAGCATCTGCATATTAATATGCCTCTCGTTGAAGCCTTAGAATAAATGCCGAGCTATGCCAAATTCATGAAAGACGTGCTATCAAAGAAAAGGGGTTGACGGAATTTGAGATAGTGGCGCTAACAGAGGAAACTAGTGCGAGGGTGCAGAGGAAACTACCTCCTAAACTCAAGGACCCAGGGAGTTTCACAATCTCTTGCACAATCGGCGATCAGTACTTCGGGAGAGCCCTATGCGACTTGGGAGCCAGCATTAATCTCATGCCTAAGTCCATTTTCAGAAAGCTGGGCTTAGGGGAAGCCCGACCTACCACAGTGACACTGCAGCTGGCGGATCGATCCATCACATATCCAGACGGTATCATTGAGGATGTCCTTGTCAAGGTGGACAAATTCATCTTTCAGGCAGATTTTATTATCTTGGATTATGAAGAAGATCGAGATGTGCCAATCATTCTGGGTCAACCCTTCCTTGCAACGGGAAAAGCCATCATCGATGTACAAGCTGGAGAGCTGACCATGAGGGTTCAGAGAGAACACATTACTTTTAGTGTGTTCAAGGCAATGCAGTTACCAAACGATCCAGAGGAATGTCTAATGATCGACATGGTGGACTCAGTAATACAAGCCGAATTCTAAATTTCAGCTTTCAAGGACATCCTGGAAGCATCGCTCGTTGGGGAAGGCAATGAATCTGATGAAGAGTTAGCAGAGATGATACACTATCTGCAGCAACCTCCGACATTCCCACGATACTCGCGGAAATTTGAATCGTTGGAGCTCAAGCCGGAGTCTTTTAAATAGTTAAAACCATCAATTAAAGAGTCGCCTATCCTGGAGCTGAAACCTTTGCCAAAACACCTCAGATATGCCTTCCTGGGAGCAGAATCCTCACTGCCGGTGATTATTTCTTCTACACTTGATATCGTGCAAGAAGAAAAACTACTTAGAGTACTCAGAGATCACAAAAAAGCCATAAGATAGACCATAGCAGACATCAGAGGCATCAGCCCATCATTTTGCATGCACAAAATTCAAGAGGAGAACTCCAGGCCATCTATTCAAGTGCAGAGAAGACTAAACCCAATCATGAAAGAAGTGGTAAAAAAGGAGATCATCAAATGCTAGATGCAGGCGTGATATACCCGATCTCCGACAGTTCTTGGGTCAGCCCGGTGCAGTGTGTCCCGAAGAAAGGTGGTATGACGGTCGTTTCCAATGAAAACAACGAACTAATCCCGACCAGAACAGTTACTGGATGGTGAGTTTGCATGGACTACCACAAGCTAAATAAAGCCACCAGAAAGGATCATTTCCCACTTCCATTCATTGATCAGATGCTGGACAGGTTAGCAGGACGTGAATTCTACTGCTTTCTGGATGGCTATTCAGGTTACCACCAGATTATGATAGCACCGGAAGACCAAGAAAAAACCACGTTCACATGTCCATATGGTACGTTCGCGTTCAGGCGAATGTCATTTGGCTTATGAAATGCACCAGGCACATTTCAGCGATGTATGATGGCCATTTTCACGGACATAGTGGAAGATTTCCTAGAAGTATTCATGGACGATTTCTCGGTGTTTGGGAACTCCTATGACGAATGCTTAACCAACTTATCAAAGTTTCTCCAGCGGTGTGAGGATATGAACCTAGTTCTTAACTGGGAAAAATGTCATTTTATGGTGCAAGAGGGCATCGTACTTGGTTACAGGGTCTGTAAACAGGGAATCGAAGTGGACAAGGCTAAAATCGAGAAGATTGAGAAATTGCCTCCACCCACCTCAGTCAAGGGCATTCGCAGTTTTCTGGGACATGCAGGATTTTATAGACGGTTCATAAAAGACTTCTCAAAGGTAGCTAAGCCATTATGTTCGCTGCTCGAAAAAGATACACCATTCGAATTCACCAGAGAATGCATGGAAGCATTCCAGGAGCTAAAAAAGAAACTGGTATCTGCACCAATCATTATCTCTCTAGAATGGAATCTCCCATTCGAATTAATATGCGATGCAAGTGACTATGCAGTGGGAGCGGTATTGGGACAGCAAAAAAACAAGGTCTTCCATTCCATCTACTACGCTAGCAAAATCTTGAATGAGGCACAAATGAATTACACTATAACCGAAAAGGAATTGCTAGGAGTGGTATTTGCATTCGACAAATTCAGAGCATATCTGGTGGGCACTAAGGTGATCGTTTATACAAACCATTCAGCCATCAAATATCTGATCGAGAAAAAAGATGCAAAACCACGCTTGATCCGATTAGTCTTACTACTACAGGAATTTGATCTCGAAATCAAAGACTGTAAGGGAGCTGAAAATCAAGTCGCTGACCATCTATCTCGCCTTGAATGACCCCAATTAGTTCATGATACGGAGAAAATTTGGGAAGTGTTTCCGGATGAGCAGTTATTCTCTATCTCCCCAGGCAACCCACCATGGTATGCAGACTTCTTCAATTACATCGTCAGTAGAATGTTGCCTCTAGGGCTGAATTCACACCAAAAGAAGAAATTTCTCCACGATGTTAAATTTTATTTCTGGGATGATCCATATCTGTTTAAACAATGCCCAGATCAGTTGTATCGGAGATATATTCCAGAGTGTGAACAGGAAGCACTACTGCAAAGCTGCCATTCATCCCCATATGGGGGCCACTTTCAAGGAGACAAAACTATAGCGAAAATACTGCAATCGGGATTCTACTGGCCATCTTTATTTAAATACGCCTATTTTTATGTCAAAAGATGCGATTAATGCCAAAGGACAGGTAACATTTCCAAAAGACATGAGATGCCTCTCACTAATATTATTGAAGTAGAAATATTTGATGTCTGGGGTATCGACTTCATGGGCCCATTTATTCCCTCCTTTGGAAACCAATACATCCTAGTTGTTGTTGATTATGTTTCCAAATGGGTAGAGGCAATTCCAACTCAAGCAGGTGATGCTAAAACAGTTCTCAAATTCATCAAGAAGAACATCTTTACTCATTTTGGCAAGCTGAGGGTGATCATTAGTGATAGAGGGTCCCATTTCTGTAACCGGCAGTTCATGGCAATTCTACACAAATACGGCGTACGCCACAGAGTGACGACAGCATATCATCCACAAGGTAACGGACAGGTCGAGTTGGCTAACAAAGAATTGAAGCAAATTCTAGAAAAAACCATCGGGTCTTCTCGCAAAGACTGGTCTGTCAAACTGAACGATGCACTATGAGCATATTGAACTGCCTATAAAACTCAGTTTGGAATGTCTCCATACCAATTGATTTATGGAAAAGCCTACCATCTATCGCTGGAGCTGGAGCATAATGCATATTGGGCAATTAAAAAACTAAACCTGGATATGCAACAAGCGGGGGAACGCCGATTACTGCAACTCAATGAGTTGGACGAATTTCAGATGCAAGCCTATGAAAATGCCAAGATCTATAAAGAAAAAGTGAAGAAATGACATGATAAAAAGATTCTAACACGAAATTTTGAGCCAGGCCAGAGAGTTTTGCTCTTCAATTCAAGATTGAAGCTATTTCTAGGAAAATTCAAATCTCGATGGTCAGGTCCATTCGTGGTGATAAAGGCAACTGAGCATGGAGCGGTGGAAATATGTAATGAGTCATCCGGCAATAGTTTTGTCGTGAATGGGCAACGTCTTAAGCATTATATGGGAGATGATTTTCAGCGTTGCAAGGAGGTGGTGGAACTGAAAGAGAATTGAATAGTGAGAACGTCGAGCGGAGGACGATAAACTCAGCGCTGGATGGGAGTCAACCCATCAATCATTTTCTGTTTGATTTTTTGTTGTTGTTTTTGCTTGTGTAGGGAAATTAATTGGAGCTTTCCCACCGACGCTGCCAGAGGTCCGAGCCTGCTTCGGGCAGTCATCACAGCCCCAGTCCAACGAGGAGGATGACGAGGACGCCACAGAGTCCGATTCTTGAGGGAGTCCCAGTCCTTTCTTTTTATTTTTCTTTTCTTTTATTTTTACTTTTCATTGCATTTTCATTTTTTTAGTTCATTTTAGGATCATTTTTAGTTCATTTTAGTGCATTGAGGACAATGCATCTCTTAAGTTTGGGGGTGTATAATTCTCAACCATAAGTTAGTTTTGCATTTTAATTTTCATGCTTTAGTTTATGTTGAATGTATTTCAATTTCAGCTAATGAAAGTTGTCTTTGTTTCAATTCATCTGATTGTGAAAATGTGCAAGGCTGTGATTAATTCTAATTTGAAATTGAATTCATGAAAGAATGGGCAATTTAAATTGAAACCAAGTATAAACCAGGTTAAAATTAACATGTGAAAGAATTAAAAGGAATTTCATAATACATTGTTCTAATTCAATAATAGGCATATCTTTCAGACCGAGATGACAAAAACTGAACTAAATATGTGCTGACCAAGTACTTTAACGGGTTCAGAAATTGTATTATTTCACAGGAATTACTCAAACATGTTCAGTACCCCCAATAATACATTAGAAAAAGATAAAAAATGGGTGGTTGACCTAAGCTGAGTAACCGGGACTTGTCATCGACAAATGGCAAGGTTCGCGTAAAAAAGTAAAGGAAAATCACAGTAACAACGCTTTTAAAAAATGAAAATTCTCCCTAGATACCCTGAAATATGGTGAGGGGAGCCAAAAAAAATAGATCTCCAGATATCCTGAAATATGGTGAGGAAAATTTTTGCAATAAGTTTGGGGGGGAAAAAGAATGTGCAGTTGTTAGAGATTGAATTCAGTGACTTGATACCATTTGTTGTAACCAGTGTATTCAGTTTAATCCTTGGTTTGCTTGAGTTCATTGATTTCTTAACCAGTTTTCTGATCGAATGAAAGATTAACGTGTTGAAATATGACGTTGCACTATGAAATTTTGGCATCCACATGTAACTTGGTTTGAAAAGGAAAATGTATGCCTTGTTTATATAATGAAGGATTTTTCAGGTTGAATTAATCACAACCTTGTGAAATGGCTAAGTGGATTGATCAATGCATAACCGGAAGCAAAAGGAGTTGACAGAGTCTGCATACATTCATTCATTCATACATTCATTCATTCATACATTCATTCATTCATTCATTTATTCATTCTATTTGCATGTGTTGCTCGAGGACTAGCAACATTTAAGTTTGGGGGTGTTATAACTCGTATTTTTAAGAGTTATCATGGCCCATTTTAGACTTAATTTGTGTGTTAGTTCGAGAGATTAGGCTTAGTTTGCACTCATTTAGCTTAATTTTCACCCGCTTTGTATTTTAGGAGCATTAATTAGTTTTTAGGCAATTTTAGCATTATTTAGGCATTTTTAGTTTATTTATGTAGTTTTTCCATCTTTCGTAGGAAGGATGGGACACACAAAGGCAAAGCGGACGAATTGAATGCAAGCTGAGGCATCCAGAGGCAGAGAGTTGGCGCTCAGGCGCCGCCCTACGTAACTTAGCCGTTGACAGCACACACCACTCATAGCATGGCTTCCAGAGAGTTGGCGCCTAGGCGCCACCCAGGGGTGCCAAGGCGCCAAGCAGGGGCAGCTACAAAAGTTAAGGAGAAGCTCCAAGCAGGGACAGTCCAGAGAGTTGGCGCCTAGGCGCCAGTGTAAAAATTCCTAGGGTTTCCAGAATGTGTCCAAATTGCTCAGCACACAGAGAGTTGGCGCCTAAGCACCAGCTAGGGGCGCCAATATACATCCGTACGCAAATATTCCAGTGCGTAAGATGCATAAAGAGGACTCTATATATAGTTCCTAGGGTTTTGCGCTCGTGAGAGAGGAGGAGAGAGAGGAGATAGCCTGAGAACGAACCAAAGTGCAGACGAAAGTGGAAATCAAAATTAAAGCACGGATCGAAGAGAGGATTCAAGCCCCATTGGTGGAAACCACCGGAAACAATTTTCTCTTATTCTTTCCAATTTTCTTTCTTTTCCTTTATGGATACTTTCTATATGGATGTAATGGATGTTAAGATCATGTCTTTAAACTAAACCTCCATTTGATGGATAGTTAGGATGAATTGAATTCTAAACTATGTTGTTCTTTGGTTCTTAGAATATCAATCATGAATATTTAAGCTTATATATGATTGTGTATGATTTACCTTTGCATGTATGGGTTTAATATTTTTTACAAGATTAGCTACCTTGTAAGATGATTTAATTGCTTGATTTATCCTTGGAAGAGGAAGATCTTTGCCGGATCCATGTGCAAGGCATAGGTTTCGACCTTTGTGTAAGGGGAGTTGTTTAATGGATAGAAATATACTGTTAAACCCTGTGTGGTCATTATACAAGTAATGAAATTATCAATTTCACTTTATTTAATGGCATGGGAACATAGCACTTAAATAGAGTGTAATTAGCTTTATATACTGTTGGAAAACATTTATAAAGATATATAAACTTGGGCTAGTAAATACATATGCAATCCACTTAAAAAGAACTAGAGCAATATAGTTTAGATTGAAGGATTCCAAGCTATCCATCTGTCATCCCTAATCAGAAAACCCGTTTAAAGTATTCAGTAGTCTCGAACTTTCATTCTAATTTCTCATTGCAATTGTTAGTTTAGTTAAATCACAAACTCAGAATTTTCCACCCATCGAAAGCAATTTGACTAATTAATAATTCCGGTTAACAATTCCTCGTGGGAACAATACTCTACTCACTCTTTATTACTTGACACGACATGTATACTTGCGTAAATAGCGCACATTCTAATTGACATATACACAGCTCGTCAAAAACTCAACTTGTTAAATCTTGAATTCCCATGTCAAGTTGCTATTTGATATGGATCATATGATTAGGTTATGAATGATGTATTGATGCAAAACATATGTTGATTTAAGCTTAAGGAATGAATCTTAGAAAATATGGAATGCAAAGCAATGTATACGACCCGATTTCTTCATTTCTATGCTAAAAATGCTATGGAAATAGGTTTGAATGATTTGTGAATGCTACATAGGGTAAAATACCCAAGTGTTATGGTATTATTGATGCCCAAAAGGATTTGGGAAAATAAACTCAAATCTGATTTTTTATGGATTTATTAAACGATGGTTAAACGCAATGAAAACGGGACCCGAAACAGGTAAGTAACTTACTATTTTGAGAGGTTTTAATTTATGAAGGTTAAATATGTGTTAATGCCCTAAAATTGGAATAGGAAAAATGGAATGATTTGCTGAAAATTCGGATATATTAAACTGCTTAGGGTCATGTGTCAAAAGATTCGTTAAATGGGTAAAAACGGATTCCAAACTTGCTATTTTGGAAACTTATGATAAGTGGAATTAAATCCCATAAAAATATCCTAAATGCAGTGGTAATTAAGGGTAATTAAAACGCTGAAATATGGATTAATTTTCTTACTTGGAAAATTTTATGAAATACATTATGTATATGTTGCCAAATGGGCATATGTGAAGTAGTAGATATGCAAGCGTGATGAATGACTTGTGAAATGTGATTTTGTGCAAAAATGCATGAAAATATAATGAATTTCATGATTATATATCTGTTTAGAATTTTATGATGTTAATTCCAAAATTTTGGAATTGATTAATGAAGCCTAAGGCGATAACGTGTGCATAGAAGGAGCACCGATGCTTGTATTTTAGAAAAGAATTAATAAATGGAAAATGGAGGTTTATGAACCTATAAAAGATAATTATTGAATGAATTTTATGTGGATAAATGGATACCCTAATTATGGGATTATATATGTTATGTGTTAGCCGATGAAATATGTAAAAATGTGCTAATATGTGCAATGTATGCTATATATGTGCATAATGACTTGTGAAGTCAAATGAATGGTATATGTGAATGAAATGGGTTGAAAAACTAAGTGAGATATGAGGAAAAGAAATATATGAAAAAGTATATTATTCTCATGTAGGCAAAGGCAAAGAAAAAGCGGAGTCGGAAAACTAAGGGACACAGGTAAGCAAGCAAATTTTCTAAATGAATTTTGTTTTCTAAATTATTTACATAAATGCAATTTCTGCTCTAACTTGTTTTTTGAAATTGTGAAAATTATTTCTAATATGTTTAAGGATGGTCATTCCTTAGTTAAATTGTGTTGAAATGATGTTTTTACTTCAAATGCGATATTATGAAATTTTCTTTAATAAATGCTACAGAAAAATGATGTGGTTCTATGTTTCTGATTGAAAAATTATGCTAGCATGTTAAAGATGGATTTATGAAAAAGTTCATGTGCACAGGGTACTAGGTCCACTTAAAGGGTATAAGCGGACCGATTGTCCCCCCTTGGTGTGGCCAAGTCGCTTAAAACAGGCCGAAGGCCGGCGGCGCCCTCTCTGAAATGGGAGATGACGTGGACGGATGGTCACCTGGCTAGCTTCCATCCTAAGGGAATTATGATGATTATGTTCATGCTTTTATATGGCATTATGCATATGGTACTCGTGATGGGTACAAGATTTTATGTTTTCAAGATATACCTTTTGAAAAGTATAATTCGCTTTCCAAGATTATTTTAAATGCAAAAATGTTGCCTGAAATGAATTGCCTATAAAATACAAATAGCTTGCTTATTGAGTTTTGACTCACGATTTTGTTTTCCAAACCCCAAAGACAGGTGAAGGACAGGAAATGGCGAAGGAGCAAGCTCCAGTTTGAGAAAGTCTTGGAAAGACTTTAGTGCTTCTATGTTAAGAAATAATTCATGTTGAATGATTGTAAGTATTCAAATGTTTTATGTTGATGAATATGAATAATACATGCAGTGACATCTTATTTATGTACTTGATGAAATATTTTTTATCAGCATGGTTTGTATATGATAATGGGTTGGAAATGACCTAGATATGGTTGAGATGAAAATATGAGAAATCAAACTCTTATGAGGAAATATTCAGTTGGATAAACATCCGTTAAAACCCGTCGTGTGTCAAGGCAACAATCCTGATCATGTTTACCAATCAATACGATCCTGAGGTAAGGCTCGAGATGTGACGCTCGGGTTTGGGGCGCTACAGAGCTTGATATCAGAGTATGGATTGGTAAATAGGCGTGGAAAATTTCTACGTATGAAAAATTGAAAGAATATAATGAGATATGCATGATTATGCATGACTATATTTGATTATGTGATAAATTAGACATGATTATATGATGATTAGGTATGTTTATAACATGATGAAATGCATGCCATATGATGATAATTACTTTTGTAATGCATTTTGATTGTTATGTTTGAACAGATGGCTGATAAAGGAAAAAAGGATTATGAGTTTTGAGGAATTGAAGAAAGAAATGGATGAAGAAAAGAGACGAAAGGTGGAGGAAAATGTCAATAGGTGGATAGCCTCCCAGCATGATATAAGCCCCTATCCACCAGTTTCTCCCGGATCTTCCCCTTGGTGTCCTCCACCCCATATGCAAAATAGCTGTCTGGAGAGGCCTAATGTTGAGGAGTCTAGCAGCCGGGCTCCTAGAACTGAGGTTCTATCGGCATCTCGCCATGGGTTTTTAGGGACCTCTCGGACTTCCATAGACTTTATACACCCATTGGATCTCCAGCGATTTTGGGATAATACTCCAGCACCCATACCTCCCAACCTAGGACCATGGTATAGGTTTGAATATGGGTACACTCAATTCTAATATGAGATGAGATGGAAAAGTATACGACAAAGGGAGAAAGAGATGGCCCCCTTCATTACGGAAGGTCGTGCACGAGGATTTATAAGCTCACCTACTCCTATTCCTCACCCTGATGAGGTTATGATACATGTAGACAAGAGTACTGGTGATCTGTTTACACTCAGTGACCCTTTAAGATACCTCCCACCAGTCAGGGATGAAGAAGATGAAAACAATGAAAGTGATAGTAGTGATGACGGTAACAATGGTGATAATGATGGCGGAGAGGAAAACAATCCTACCTGGTCAGATACTAGCACTATCACTGAGGAATTTACCCAGATGTTGCCTAGGCGTAAGCGTTATCGCTACTTAAGGAGGGGACCAGGTAGACAATGATTTTTCTTGTTTTTATAAACATGAGTATGTATAGCTATGAAATGATGACACTTCATTATGATGGAATGTGTATACAATTATGATGAATACATATAAGTGTTATGTGCATGACATACGTGTATTATCCTTTGTTAAGTTAACAGCTATGGCTTGTAATGAATAGTTGTTGATATGGAATGAAGAAGAAGATTTATTTAGACTAGGTAGTAAGGAAGAGGGAACAGGGACAAAAAAGAGAAAGAAAGGAGGGATGGAAAAAGGTAAAAGCACCTTTAAGAAGAATAATTCCTTGCTACGTAAAAAGTGTCAAAAGCATCACTAAGGTGAATGTTTGAAAGAATCAATTAGATGCTACAAGTGTGGACAAATGGGTCATATCGCCAAGGAGTGTGGCAAGGGAGAGGCAAAAATCGTAAGATGCTATGTTTGTGACCAGATTGGACACATAGCTCCAAATTGTCTAAACAAAGCCCAAAAGTTGCAAGGACATGGAAAAGCCGCACCGCCAAGTCTAACGGGGACAGCTAACAAACCGGCAACCTCTACGAACCCAGTACGTGTGCATGCTCTAACTCAAATGGAATCACGAGAGCAAGAGGATGAAGTGGTTACAAGTATGGATTAAATTTTAGAAAATTTGGCAATGGTCTTGTTTGATTTTGATGATAATTATTTAATCATAAATTGCCAATATGTAACCACGCATGCACTACCTGTAGAGGAAACCAACAAGTAGAATTCTCCATATGCAGGATAGCAATGGTTAATTAAATATGGATGATATAATTGATTAGGATAAGAATCCTAGATCATAAAGTACAGAAGTTTTGGAATAGAAAATTAAAAATGTTGATGTTCAATGGAACAAGTATTCTGAAAGCAAGAATATTTGAGAATCAAGAGAAAAAATAGAAGGAAATACCCGATTAATTAAAGAATAGACGGTTTCGGGACGAAACCTGTTATAAGGGAGGGAGGATTATAAAACCCCAACCTAAGGAGGGTTAATGTGTAAACTGAACATGTACATGGGATTTATATACGATTAAATGGAGTTTTTGGATGTTTATGTGATTTTGCTAATTACTGCAATTAGGGTTAAGGATTAGTAATAATGATATGATTAATCGTTTTGAGCTAATATGGGACAATGGAATTAGAGTAAATTGATGTTGATTTAAATGTGCAAATACATCATGGAAAATCATTTTAATTCATTTAATATGAATTATGAGCATTTATATGACAATTGTCAAGTTAAGTGAAAAAACACTAGAAAATTCATAACTCAACGCCCGTAAGGCGGATTCAAGTGAAATTTGATATGGTAGTTGATGATGTTGGGCTTGGTATTATGGAATTATTGGGTTATAAAAATTCTTGATGAAATGAGTATAATGATTTATTGATCATATTTCAATTTCAACTGTTAACTTTAAACGGCTATAACGGGAGTTAGGCAAATCGGATTGAGATGAAATTTGAAACGGTTGAATGAAATTATGAGATGTTTATTTTGGATGGCTTAGATTAAGTATAAAATATTAGAAAAATACCTGCTTTGAAAAAGGTGAACATGGTTGACTAATGCACCTCAAAAGTATCCATCAATTAATGTTATAGTACAACGCATAATTGCATGATTTTAATGAGAGTTGAGGTGTCAAATGCAGCCCATTTCTAAGGTATTTCATGTGATATTTTGAAATGCTAAAATTCAAATAAAATCTCAGCAATAAAGGTTTATCATGATGAAGCTACAAGTGCACACAAGAGGCATAGGTAAGGTGATAATGTAGGGACGTCCAAGTGATGCTATTACTGGATTTTTCTCAATTTTTTATTTTATAAATAATGCACACATATAGCTGATATGTTGGGATACATAAATGAGCATTTACTTATGTGAAAAAAATCTAAGAAAAATCATGAATTGCAGTTGCCATGAAAGGTGAAAAAGTGGACAGCTTGTTGCATGCAAATATCGTGCAATAGATTGATGTGCTGCTGCTATTTTTGTTAATTTTTTTATGCCAAATTTATGGATAAATTAAAGGTTAATTAGGTGTATAATTTACCCTTAAATTAGGGTTGAAAAAAATGAAAAAATTCCAAAATGGACAGCAGCAAGGGACGTGATGGGCTGGACAGTTGGACGGTCATGATGTAAAGCAGATTTTTGATTTTTGAAAAATGATAAAAACGAATTTACATGGCTGTAAATCAACCAGTACATGTAGGGGATAACCAAGGATTAAATGATGTGGAAAATGCAGCAAAATGTGGGGCCCATAGCTGGAAAAAAATCCAGCTTAAAATGGGGCACGTTCATTTGAGTTGAGATTTGGAAAATTCTCTAAGTGCTGGAATTTTTCTCCCACAAGGCCAGCAGATCACGTCCATTTTTGGCCAGCAAAGTAAGAGGGAAATAGAAGTAAAATCAAGGGAAAAATAAGGGAAGTTTGGTGGAGGAAATCATCTCCAAGCGATTAGGGTTTGGAGTGAATAAACCAAGTAAGTGTATGGGTTGTTTTGAGTTGTTTAACTTGAGTTTTAAACTCCAAAATTTGAATATGAAATGGATTCTTAAAAGAATTCCTAAATGATGATTCAACATGCCTTTGATTGAATATGAGATTGGTATTAAGATTTATGAATGAATTTCCATGTTTTAGAGGTTGAAAATGAAGTTTAGCATGCATAATGAGTGGAAAACTCAACTTGTTAAATCTGGAATTCCCATGTCAAGTTGCTATTTGATATGGATGATATTATTAGGTTATGAATCATGTATTGATGCAGAACATATCTTGATTTGAGCTTAAGGAATGAATCTTAGAAAATATGGAATGCAAAGCGATGTATATTACCCGATTTCTTCGTTTCTATGCTAAAAATGCTATGGAAATAGGTTTGCTTGATTTGTGAATGCTATGTAGGGTAAAATACCCTAGGGTTAAGTTATTATATATGCCCAAAAGGATTTTGGAAAATAAACTCAAATCTGATTTTTTATGGATTTATGAAACGATGGTTAAACGGAGTGAAAACGGGACCCAAAACGGTTAACTTGCTGTTTTGAGAGGTTTTAATTTATGAATGTTAAATATGTGTTAATGCGTTAAAATTGGGTATAAGCGGACCGATTGTCCCCCCTTGGTGTGGCCAAGTCGCTTAAAACAGGCCCAAGGCCGGCGGCGCCCTCTCTGAAATGGGAGACGACGTGGACGGATGGTCACCTGGCTAGCTTCCATCCTAAGGGAATTATGATGATTATGTTCATGCTTTTATATGGCATTATGCATATGGTACTCGTGATGGGTACAAGATTTTATGTTTTCAAGATATACCTTTTGAAAAGTATAATTCGCTTTCCAAGATTATTTTAAATGCAAAAATGTTGCCTGAAATGAATTGCCTATAAAATGCAAATAGCTTGCTTATTGAGTTTTGACTCACGATTTTGTTTTTCAAACCCCAAAGACAGGTGAAGGACAGGAAATGGCGAAGGAGCAAGCTCCAGTTTGAGAAAGTCTTGGAAAGACTTTAGTACTTCTATGTTAAGAAATAATTCATGTTGAATGATTGTAACTATTCAAATGTTTTATGTTGATGACTATGAATAATACATGCAGTGACATCTGATTTATATACTTGATGAAATGTTTTTGATCAGCATGGTTTGTATATGATAATGGGTTGGAAATGACCTAGATATGGTTGAGATGAAAATATGAGAAATCAAACTCTTATGAGGAAATATTCAGTTGGATAAACATCCGTTAAAACCCGCTGTGTGGCAGGGCAACAATCCTGATCACGTTTACCAATCAATACGATCCTGAGGTAAAGCTCAGGATGTGACGTTCGGGTTTGAGGCACCACAATGATCATGCCCCAATCTTGATGGAAAAATGCATCGTAGGTGGGATTGACGAGAATTTTCGTGGATGGTGAAAAATTATTTTCCATGGACGACACCAAAATGATAAAGTGGCACAAATTTAGTTCCAGGCTCGGTCAAACCAGACTTGGATCTTAAATCATTTAAGGAGGGAGTAAAATGAAATAGGCTCGGCTTTTTGTGTGGAAAAAGTAATATATGAATACAAGGTCACCCTAATAACTAGGGGTTGATTTTGGTCAAAGTTCTAGTGTCAGTATTTTGGTTACACAAAGAGAGACAAGGGAGGGTGATTTTCCCTTCACTTGTGGAACTTCTCCTCCACTCTTGTCCCAAGAGAGAAGAATTATGTAGTTCCAACCTTTCATCTCCAAGGAACTAATCCTCAATGATAGTTTACGAGATGAAACCCCTGCCTACTCTAAAAAGACCAACTTACTTCAAGAAATTAGACTTGAGGAGTTTGGCCAATTCAAGTGAAGAGGTCCAATCCACAACTACGAGGCTGAAGGTTGGTTCTATACATTAGTTTGTTTGAAGATAATTCATATCAAGTATCAAAGGAAGAGTTGAAATCATTTCATTAATCTTTTCTTAGTAAACTGCCTTTGACAAGCTGAGCTCTAAATGAAGTCTCGTACAAGTGGCTTATGATAACTTAAGCTGATTTTGACCCTCAGGGCCATCAGAGTTATCAATAATGTTAATGCTATGACCCACTTAAAGGCTGCAACATTAATGTGGCTTCATTAGTCAAGATACAAGTTGATGTCAAGGTGATGTCGCTTCCTACTCTTCTTGAGTGGGGCTCCGCTCTCGCGATATAAGGGCTTAGGCCTTAGAAGTAGCTAATTGTGTGAGCTTTAGACTTCTAGAGCTCGTCGTTTCCTCCAGTGTTGTCAAATTATTAGCAGTTTTTGGGCTGATGTATTAGCTTTTTGCTCAATCCTTATTAGAATTAATTAATAATGTTAATTTCCTTTGATTCAATTGATGCCATATTTATGCTAAGTTAATGTTACTCTGAAAATTTTTTATTAGAGTAATAAATTCTAGGTTAAAAAAATACTATTATGAGTTATGAACATTAAAATTTATCAATACTTTAACTAATTAAAAATAATTAAGTATTTATTATTTAAGTAGTTAATTCAAAAAATGTGACCATGTTTTTTACCCTTATTTACAGTTATAACTATAAATTTACAAAAGTGACAAATATAACATTCATTTTGGCCTTATTTCTAAATGAGACAAATGTTACGATGAATTTTTATCAAACTATCCCCGATGAAAACCTATTTTTCTCTCATACTTTCTCATATAAGAATGAATTTCATAGCAGGTGGTTATATTTTCCATTTTTTTAAATGTGTGATCATATCCATAAATGTGAGTACAACTTGTGGTCAAATTTGAAATTAATCTACTTATGATGTAATGATGTCATCACCAATTAAATACAATTAATTAACTAATTGTAACTCATTCAAATCAAACTAGATCCTTTTATCGATCCATTTCTAATAATATTTTTTCTATCAAGCCAACCAGCTTAGATGACTAAGTACGTGATAGAGATATTGTGAAACCCAGGATTTTAAGCTTAATAAATATAGTTGAAAATTGTTTAAAGAGGAAATTGAAAGTTTTAGGAAATTGAAGTAATTAAGTTATATGCCTTTGATTAAGATGAAAGAAACCTTTTTCAGTTCGAATAAGAGATCTAATAAGACCTTTAATAAAAACGAGGGTAACCAATTGAGCAAGGTGATTAAGTTAATCACTTTTGCTTAAGTGTGCACAAGAGGACAAAAAATAACTAAAAGACAAAAGTGGAGTAGATAATGGTGAGGTGGCATGTTAATTAATGCCCCATTTTCATTTTAATTATTGATTAATTCATATCTTATGATACATAAGTTGGATTGGGATGAAATTTGAAAGGAAAGCCTAAGTTGACGTGCTCTACATGATGAATGGAGTGGATTAATGAGCACAAAAAGACAAAACAAGGTGTAAGAAATGATGATTTGGCATGATTATTTAATTCCACTAATTATGTTAAGTTCTTGATAATTATGGGGTAAATTAGGTTATTGCTCGAAAATTCATAACTTGAAGTATATAAGGCGGATTGACGTGAAATTTGGAAGGTAGGCACATGTTGACGTGCTCTATCTCATGAATGGTATAGATTATGTTAATCATGATTAAAGTATGATGATAATGATTTAATTTCATCAAATTTCATGAGACATCTTCAAATGCTTAT
Organism: Annona cherimola; assembly: GCA_030490835.1. Lineage (NCBI taxonomy): Eukaryota > Viridiplantae > Streptophyta > Magnoliopsida > Magnoliales > Annonaceae > Annona > Annona cherimola. The sequence continues at coordinate 41,017,078 of CM059976.1, forward strand.
ATATTGGACTAGAATGGTCATTTTAAGATGAAATTTTTTTATGGATGGCTAAAACAAGGTGGCCTATCATATGGATAGACTTGATTAAGCTAATTCTCATGGAAAAATGTTAAACCACTTATGGTTAAAACCATTGACTTTTTATCATTTAAAAGTGGATTATAATCAATGCAAAAGTCAATGCCATTAAGGAGGTACATGAGGTGTCATGAGAGGTAATTTTGAGATGAATTTTTTAATTTAAAAATGAAAAAATACAACTGGTCAAGGGAGGTTTCTTGGACAACAAGAAAGAAAAGAAAAAGAAAAGAGGGGCAGCAGCTGGACATTCTAGCAGCGTTGAGAGAGAGAGAGAGAACTTAGAGAAAAAAAAGGGAAAAGGAGAGGCAGCTATGGAGGACGTCCAAACCATGGAGAAGAGGGAAGAGAAGGGCAGATAGGTGTGCTAAGGTAGAGCAAATTCGTCTTCAAAAGCCAAGTAAGTAGCTACCTTTCTAATGATGTACATAAGCAATTGAAATGAAACACATATATACATGTAGGTATCGAAGTCCAAAGCTGGGTATAATGGAAGCAAAACTCAAACTTCTTGAGTTAATTCTATGATTAAACAGAGGATATATGTTGAGTTTAAGAATTAAGAACTAAGAATTAATTATTTTGCATGTATATTGAATTTAGATGCAAATATCGGAGCAAAACTTAGTAAAAATGAAACAGAAAACCAAACTATGAAAGAAATAGTAAATGAATTATTTTTAGCATAAAAATTTGTTTGAGAACTCATGATATGATGATTAAATAATGACCCAAATTTCAGCTTAAAATGTTAATCAATCTGTAAATTAAAAATACGATAAAATCAACCTAAATAGGGTAGAATGGTTGTCAGGATCAGCTGCACTAATTGATTTCTAATAATTTTTATACAAGACATTTTGAGCTAAAACTTTTATATGATATAGAATACATGCTGAATATCACTCAATGAAAATAAAAATTAATTTTTTGAGGATATAAATATGCCTAATAATTAACGTGATCTGACCCGTCCTAAAATAGATACTGCTGTCTAGAAGAGTAAAAATACCTAAATACATATAAATACTTAATATTTTATGCTGGAATAATTTATTTTAGTTACTTCATGTAGTTATTAATGTATGATAGAAATTTTAGATTTAAACTCCTTGATTGGATTATAAATTAAAAATTAAAGAGATCAGTGTGTCTGATTTCAGTAATATGGACAAATTAAGGAATAATTAAAATGAAAGTTAAATTTCAAATTTTTGGAATGGAATTTAATTTATAATAGGATATAAACAGGTACCATAAGTGATTATGAGAGTTTGACCAACTAGAGGTAGATTTTGAAAGAAGTGAGAAAACAATCACTAAAATACTTAGGTATGTGAATATTAGAAAGTTAGATGTGAACTTGAGAAATCTTACTTGAACTTAGATTATGATCTTAAGTAAGTATCTCAAGTGATTAAAGAAAAAAATTAATGCCCTAAATTGGGGATATTGAATGAAATAAAATGAATATATGTGACTTAAGAGATGAGAGTGTTCATCTCTAAGGAAAAATGGAATAAAATTGAAATATTAAGAGTCACATATAAAATGAGATGATAAAAAAGGTTGGAAATAAGTTAATAAAAAGCAAAGCATGCAAATATGTGATTTCATACGGGTGTATATAAGATGATCATTTTCACTTGTCTAGAAAAAGACAAGGAAGAGATCTAAGGCGCGAGTTGATCGCTATAGGTAAGCAAACAATCTTTTGAAAATATTGATTTCATTTCAAATGTTGAAATGATTACAAGTGCTCTATAATGATGCTCTATAAGCATTTCCAAATTGTTATTTTATTGGTAATTATTGAATTGATATGAACTTGCTTTATCAAGATGATTTCAAGATAGCTTACGAGGTAAGCAAGCGAAACTTTCCAAATGTTATTTTATTGGCAGATATTGAATGATATGAACTTGCTTTATCAAGATGTATCAAGATTGCTTACAAGGTAAGCAAGCGAACCTTCACAACTGTTGATTTTGTTTCAAGTATTTATATTGATGATTTTAGAATTTCTTACAGAGTAAGCAAGTTCAATTCTCGAAAATATAGCTTTAATGAAAAGCCTCAGCATTGCTTCGTTATAAGCAAGCTCAATTCTTGAAATTATATTTTTACTCCTTACTATTGAAGTGTTTCAAGATGACTTCATGTTAAGCAAGTTCTTAGAAATACTATTTCAAAAGAATTATATGATGAGAGAGTTTTGACTCTTCCACAAAAAGGATATTTGAAAACAAGGTTTGGGAATTCTATTCGCAAGGGGTTTTGTGAGAAAAAAATTGATTCTTCATATAATGGTATTTGTAAATAAATAAGGCTTTTGAAATGGTTCATTTAAATGTCATAAAATAGGTTATTTAGATGCTTTGAAATGGTCTATTGAAATATTTTAAGTCTCTTTGAAGACTGAAATATTTTGAAAATGTGTTGTGTTGATGTTTTCGAAAGGTTTTGAGGATGACCCACTCAATAAATTGATTATATAAAATGACTTGATAACTATTTTATTTAAATGATGTTCAAAAAGTTATGCAAACTTCTCTCTATATAAGAAATGATAAAAATGTTGTTTGGACAAGGCATATAATGCCAATAAAATAGAAGCAAATGTATTTGCATATCCTTTGCTCATAAAAAGCCCAAAAATGGGAATAAAAATGTTTATAAGAAAAGTTTGGTTTTCTCGATATTGAAGTGTTTTAGAATTTCCTTATGATGAGAATTTCTAAAATTATTTACCAACAAACAAGCAATATTTTTGAAAATATTATTTTCTCAAATACTACAAATGTTTTGTAAAATTTACTTACTAAAATGTTTCTAAAATTCTTTAAGGATGGTCATCCTAACATTATGATTTGAAAATTTTTTATGAAAATATTTTATTTTAAAATGATTATGTCCAGTTCTCAATTTGAGAAGAGCTTAGTCTGAGGATTGCGATGGATTATGATATATCAAGTTTTGATTTAAAAATGGCACGGTCTGAGGACTGTGTGGAATTTATGAAATTATACTAGCATGACAATGCGAATATAAATGAGTGTTCACGAGGATCATGTAGTAGGTCCATGGTGGAGGCGGTTGCAGATCGAGATGGTTGCAGGCGGCCACCTCTACCTATGGCCAAGTAGCTAAGGGAAGGCCGGAGGTTGGTGGCGCCCTCCTTGAAATGAGAGAAGGATCATGGACAATCGCCTAGCTAGCGGTACTGTCACATGGATGGTTTCTTTCCTATGGAAGGATGATCACGTGGTAAGTGTCACCTACTAAAGGGTTAGAGATATATATGCATATGTTTTATTTTAAAAGCCCAAAATGAGGATATGAAAATATTTTAGGATATGACGATGTCCATAGGAAACAATGTTTACTTAAAGATATTTCAGGACATGAGAATGTCCACACAAATAAAGGGTTTATATGCATATGCGTTGCTTTTGAAAAGTCCAGAATTTGGGATATATAAAGGTTTATATAAAAATGTTTGAGGACATACAATTGTCCTAATATAAAAAGATTTATATAAAAATATTGTAGGACATATAATTGTCCTCATATAAAAAGGTTTATGCAAAACATTTTAGAACATACACTTATCCTCATGTGTGGCGCCCCCAACCCGAGACGTAACTATAACACCCCAAACCGAGACGTCACTTCCTTACCTCAAGATCCTATAGATTTGTAAATGTGAATCAAGAATGTTGCTTTGATCATGCGGCGGGATTTTAATTGGATATCATCCAAAAAAAATTTTATTTCTTCATTCATCATCATTTCATTTATAACATAAGCAACAATGCACTTGTACATATCCATTTTTATAACTTCTCAACATGTATTTATACATTAAAGGTCTTCTTAACCTAATCATGGCATTTCCATTGCATACATACATATAATCAATCATTAGTTCACCTAGAACTCAGAACTTTAAACAAGTTCACATATATATATCAACATACCTGAAAACTTCTATTCATATCATTCCACTCACCATGGCTAATCCTTTTAACCCACATGGTACTATCTCGTACCTTTTCTCCATTTCTTAGGTGCTCGACCACTTGAGTCTCCCAGTACCTGTCTAAGATTTGGAAAACAAAACGTGAGTGATAAATCAGTAAGCAAGCATTTTGGGGCAAGACTTTCCTTGAAAATCATTTTCTAAAATATTTTTCTTGTAAATCATTTTGGCCAGGGGACATTTTATGTCCCAAAACATCTTAACATAAACCATATTTGACAATGGATATTCTCATTTTGACAATGGACGTTCATACGTCCTAAGACATTTTTTCCACTTAAACCTTGTTGGAAACGGACGTTTATACGTCCTAAAATGTTTTTCACGCAAGCCATTTTGGCAATGGACATTCATATGTCCACAAACACTTTTATCCCTTAAAGTCTTTTAGAAACGGATATTTTTATGTCCACACATGTTCCAACATAAATCCTTTTAGGAAATGGACATTCTCACGTCCACCCATTTTTCCCACATAAATCTTTTGGAAATGGACATTCTCATGTCCAAAATATTTTTCAACATAAATCTCTTTAGGAAATAGACATTCTCATGTCCAACCATTTTTCCCATATAAACTTTTTTTCATGATCCCCATCTTGGGGCTTGTTTATAGTAAACAAGTCATAAATCCTTTTCATGAAAACTTTTGCATAAAAACCATTTATTTTTATTCTTAATATTTACACATTTTGTGTAAAACACCCTGCTTTTAGGGTAACTTATGCATAATGGCTCATAAAAATCCAATTTGGGATAATTTTTCATATAAATGCTTTTATATCCCAATCTTTGGGCTTTTGAAAAGCAAAACGTAAGCAAACACATTTCTCCCTATCCAGTAGTGATACTTATCGAGTGATCATGCTACCTTTTGGAAGAGAATCCTTAACAGCACGCTAGCTAGACGGCTGTTTATTTATCCTACTCCCATCTCAGGGAGGCCGCCGCTGGTACTCCTGTCATCCCTTAGCGACTTGCCTTATGTAGAGTGGGCCCCGGTCATCCCAACCGTGCTCTACAACCTTCCTGTTACTTGTACTGGTGCACTATACATTATTATGACGGACCGCAGTCCATTTGGTTTGAATAACCACAGACTGCAGCCCATGTCCTTTTAAACCGAGATCACAAAAAAAAATCTTAGACCGAAGTCTATATCTTTAAAAAAATTATTTTCAAAAACACATCACAAACCGCAACCCGTGTCAACTTGTAAGCGAGCGCACCCACTTTAAACAACTTCTTATTTGAAATCTAGTTTTAGGATGACCATCCTTAAATTCTGTTAGAAACATTTTGAGTAAAATATTTTGATAAATATTTGAAATGTTTGAAAAATAATACATCTTAAAATCCTTATAAAAGAATTTCAAAACCTTTGAATTTTCAAAATTAAACCATTTTATGAAATCAACATAAGAGGTTGGTCATCCTTCAATCTCTTTTAACATAACCGTATAAACATTTTTTAAGATATTTTCAACAAAGATTTCCTTATCTAAAAAAAATCAAAACTTTTCGAATATCATTTCAAAACATATTAACTATGTCCAAATCATTATTATTATTTAATTATCATGACCTAGCAAAATAAATCTTTTTCATAATTCAAATCTCCTTTTTCATTTTTTTTTCTTTTATAACATGATTATTTATCATTAAACATCATAAAAGAAATTCAAAACTTATTTACGTTTGTTGCTTTATGAAAAAGGGCAAAATTCCATTTTTCTTATAAAATACTTTTCAAACAACATCATAAAGAACTTGTTTACTTAAAAGAAAATTCTTAAAAAAAATCGACATAAAACATGAAATCCTTTGAAAACATTATCGTGGAGAACTTGCTTACTCATAAGCAAAATTCTCGAATTCTATTAACATAAAGCATTGCCAATCCAAGGCAACCCTTGTGATAAAATTTTTATCTTAAAATGTATTGTTTGCTTCCCATGAAGCAAACTTTGAGGCTTTTCCTTAAAGTCATTCTTTTCCAAAACTTACGACTTTTCATTAAAGCCGTCATTTTCAAAACTTGTAGCTTTTCATTAAAGTCATAATTTTCAAAACTTGTGATTTTCCGTTCATTTAAACATAATCATAAACATTTTAATCACACATCATCACATAGAAAGAAAACATCATTTTAGAAAGATTGTTTGCTTACCTGAGATCGCCATAATCTCTTTCCTTCCATACTCGTCTTTGCCTTTGCCTAGATAAATGAAAATAACATTTCATTTATTTGCATCATCTTCAAATACTTATATTCCTTAGGTTTTCCAACCTAAATAAATTCATCTAATTTAACCCACTTGTCCTTCAAGTCGGGTGTTCATACTTATCTTTTCATATACGTCAATTTTTCAACACATACTTATGTGTTTCTTAAACTTTTTCAAAACAGAAACTTATCTCTAATTCCAACATGATTAAACCCCTTAATTACCACTGTACCTAGGGTATTTTTATGGAATTTAAATCTACTAATCATAGGTTTCCAAAACAGCAACTTTGGAACCCATTTTTCACCCGTTTAATGTGTCTTTTGACACATAACCCTAACCAGATTTATAAATCTGAATTTTCAGCAAATAATCCCACTTTTCTTAATTAAAATTTATGTTATTAACATATATATCAATTTGGATCATTTCTACATAGTTTTCATATTTCCTTTTGATTTTGTTCTCCAACTATCCACATATGCTGAAATTAGGCGTACTGAAATCTCAAAATCTTGAATTAATATCAAATCAAGTAGTTTTGATCTGATACCATACCTTAATAACTACATTAATTAACCAAAATAAATATTTCCATCATGAAATATTTAATATTTCTATTTATTTTGGTATTTGTACTCTGCTGGACAGCAGAATCCATTTTTAGACAGCCTTAATCACGTTAATTAAGGGGTATATTTACGCCCATAAAAACCTAATTTTTATTTTATTCATGTGATCATAAATATGTATTATATATTCTTAAAACTTTTCAGCCCAAAATTCCTTGTATAAAAATTATTAAAAATTCTTTGGTGCAGCTGATCCTGCCACCCGTACAACCCTGTTCAGGTTGATTTTCTCGGATTTTTAATTTGCAACTTCCTTATCCTTTTAAACTAAAAATTTAATTGTTCCTTAATCAACCCATAATGATTCTTTTTAAAAAATTTCATGCTAAAAACCTTCCATTTACTATTCCGTTCATATTTTAGTTTACAACATCATATAACTTCCAAATTTGTGGCATAAAATCAAGATTAACATATACTTACTTGATTAATTGATAATCCTGTTGGTCCCGAGTTAATGGCAGTTACCCAAGAGGGGAGGGGTGAATTGGGTATTTAAAAATTTACAACTTAAACAGAAACTTTACCCCGGATTAATCTAGTCCCCTTTATGAAGAAATAAAATGAGAGCAAAATGTAAAGAGCAGAAACAAAAATGAACACACAAGATTTTATGGTGGTTCGGGCAACCTCCCTACTCCACTCTTCCAAGCTCACACCCCTTGTGACTTGGGTTCCACTATGTATTCTACGAATACAACTAGAGTCTCCACTCTCTTCTAGATTCTAGCTCTAGGGGGCATATACAACTAGAGCCTCTGCTCTTTTCTAGATTCTAGCTCTAGGGGGCATCAACAATACACAGCACAAGTAGGTGACGAGTTTCACTCCAATCATACACTACTTTACTTACACTTGTTCTTAGCTACCCAAGCTAAAACAAGTTCAATACAACAAGTAATAACAAAAGAAAGTTTCTACACGTTACTGTTATGTAGACGCAGATTTGGTGTAGAGAAGAACTTGTAGTATAGACTTAGAGATTCAGCAAGCAGCTCTTGGCAGTTTGGAAGCAAAGTTCTTCTTCTCAATGTTGGCTTGATCACTTAATGCTCTTGAAGATAGGAGTTATGCACATTCAATGATTCTCAGCTACCCTCCTCATTCATATTGAATTCCTTTTATAATTGTGGAGGGAATCCGAACGTTTGGAGGTAGGTGGCGCGCATTTAATGCGCCAACGTTCAAAAATTTTTCGACCGTTGCGACCCAAGTCACAGGTGGAGTCGACTTCGGGTGCGACTTCACCTCGACAGCTTGCTTGATGAACTTGAAATCCTTGGAATGCTTTGCTTGCTTGAGTTTCTTCATGTTTGGTTGTTTCTTCCTTGATTTATATCTCTTTTGACCACTGTGTTATCATTCTAGCTAGATGTCCTTTAGCTCCATGATTTGCAAACCTTGAGTCTTTGAGTCTTGAATCTTTTGTATTCATGAACAAGTCTAATATATTTTGATTAGAATAGTTGAATTCATGCATCTTGCTTTCTTTGGACTTGGATTAGTCTTCATATGTTCCAAGTCGAACATCAAAGTCAACTTGATCTTCAACTTGACTCAAGTTCTACCTTGAAATCGATCTAATCCCCAATTTGGCTTCTGAAGTTTCTGCCCTGTCCAACTGAAGTCGATACTGGAGTCGACTTGGTCTGCGACTTCACCCAAGTCGCATGCGGAGTCGACTTCGTCTTCGACTTCGGCAGCTCTGCTCCTCGATTTCAACTCTAGACAGAAATGACGCCTCCAAGTCGCGACTGGAGTCGACTTGGTCTGCAACTTCACCTCAAGTCGCAAGCGGAGTCGACTTGGGATGTGACTTCGGCACTTTTCATTCTCGATTTCAACTCTAGAAGGGAATGACGTCTTGAAGTCGCTTCTTGAGTCGACTTGGGGATCGACTTAGCCTAAGTCGAAGCCAGAGTCGACTTGAAAATCGACTTGACTTGCCATGCTTCATATTCTTCAAATTTATAACCTTAAGTCATTTCCACAAACATGTTAGTAACCAAAACTTACTCAAATTGATTTGTTAATCATCAAAACATAGACTTGGCTTATTTTCCACATATTTCCAACAAATCTCTCCATTGAGCACTTGAAATTCTTTTATTTTTCTCTCCTCCTTGCTGGGTTTAACATGCCCTAGCTGCTGCCCTTGAAGAAAATTTCCATTTTTCTCTTATTTTTCCTCTCTTCTCTCTCTCCTTCTCTCTCCTTCTCTCTCTCCTTCTCCCCTTCTGGAAACGGCAATCATTCTCCCCCATTTTTTCCTTTTATTTGCTACTTTTCTTGATGCCCAAGTAACCTCATAGGTATTTTAGTAAATTTCATTTTCACTTTCCACAATTGCCCTTCTTTACTTAGCTCTTAAGCAACTTGTTACTTGCTCTCCAAGAAACCAACTTCTCATTATCATTAGCTTAATCTATTCCATTCATCTCATAGATTTCATAATTTTATTCCATCGTTTCAAATTTCATCTCAATCCGACGTTTCTACGTCAAGTTATGACCACTTGAATTTATCTTTTGGATTTGGGATAAAAATAATTAACTATCACCCTAATTCCATCATGATTCCCTTAATCTAATCCATTCATAAGATTAGGCCCACCGTCATGATCTTACCTTTCAAATTTCATTGAAATCCGCCTTGTAGGCGTCAAGTTATGAATTTTCTATCATGTTTCACCTTAATTTCATAATTACATTTTAATCTCCATAAATTAAATCATGATTATTAACATGATTATTCATGACACCTTGTCATCTTCAAAATCCTCATTAAGCCCCTCGGGTCATACCGACTCACTTTGGGCTCCGGCGATTACATTTTTAATCATCATTCTTAATTAAACCCTAATTGCAAAATATCATAAAATCATAAAATATCTATAAATCATTCAAAATTCATTTAAATCATATATAAATCATGTATATATGTTCAATGCATCCCATTAAGTCCTACTTGGGTCCGAGTATCACAGTAACATCATAAGCCTTACTCCAAGATCTTATCGATCGGTAAATGTGAATTAGAATTGTTGCCCTGATCATGTGGCGGGTTCTTATTTGGATCTCATACAAAAAAAATTTTGTTTCATTTCTTTTATCCTTCACCATTTCATTTCTTTGCATTTTACTTCATTCATCTTACAAGCGATAATACACTTGTAATTAATTGCACATATCAAGTGCGCATTTCATTCATAATATCTCAACTTCCTCTTCTACATTAAAGGCCCTCTTGACCTAATCATGACATTTTTATTCCATACATACATACATCTATCAGTTCATATAGAACTTAGAACTTTAAATAAGTTCACATATGTCAACACATCTTAAAACTTTAAAGTATATCATCTCATTCATCATAGCTAATCATTTTAGCTCACATTTGCATATTATCTCACACATTTCCTTAGATGCTCAGGTCCACGACCTCTTGAACTTCCCTGTACCTATCTAAGGTTTGGAAAAATAAAATGTGAGTGATTGCTTAATAAGCAAGCATTTTAGGGCAAGACTTTCCTTTAAAATATTTTCATAAACATCTTCAAAATGTTTTTTAATGTCACGTCTGTGCTTTCAAAGACAAAATGTATGCGTTTTATCCTTTTTAGGTAATTTATTTGGTCATGTGTGAACATTTATAATGTTCCAAGACATTTTACATAAAACTTTCTTTTGCCAGTGGACGTTTTTACGTCGAAACCATTTTTCTCATAAATTGTGGCGCCTCAGCCCGAGCATCACAACCTTATTCCGAGATCAATCTATTGGTAAGCGTGATGATGATTGTTACCCTGTCACTTAGCGAGTCCTTTGGATATTTATCCCATAACTTTCCACATAACCATTTCATGAATGAATCATTCTCAATAATTGACTATAAATTTTTTTTCGCTATTTATAATCAATTCATCACATAGTCATAACCATAACATAAGCCTTATACATCATTCAATTCATTAACAATGTCATTAACATACAACCATACAAACTCATAGAGTTCAATCATAAGAACTTGGAGAAATTCAATTTTTCCTTGAATCTCCATCCATGTTCCTTGCATGGTTCTCTCCTTCACCTGTCTTTAGGATTTAAAAAATAAAACTGTGAGTCGAAACTCAATAAGCAAGCTATAGGTTTTCAGACAATTCATTTTCAAGGCAATTCATATAAATGCATTTCCTTCCATTCAATTGAAGACACTTACCAAGTGATCAACTACCAATGAAGTAGAAATCTTTTCATAAATCATTCATGGAAAGTCACTTTATACCCACTCAAGGGTATATCTTTAAACATGCTTCTCATACCCATCCAAGGTATATCATAAACAATGTCATGCATCATTTAAAATCATGACATTACTTTGGATAGAAGCTAGCTAAGAAATCATCCATTTTCATTCTCTCTCCCATTCCAGGGAGGCACTACCGGGCCTCGGCCACCTTCGCGACTTATCCGCACCAAAGGGAGACATTCGGTCCGCTTAAACCTTTAAGGTGAACCTCATGCTTTTGTGCACATGCTTCTTTCATAAACATGACTTGACATGCTAGCATGATTTTTCATTCATAAATCATGAATTCGTCATTTAACATAAGTACTTGAAAAGCAGTAAGCAATTCATTTATTTCAATAGAAATAACATTTCAACACTCATTTAGACAAGGAATGTCCATCCTTAAACAATTTATAAAGAATTGAAATCATTCATTTGCTAACTCATATAAACAGTTAGAACATCATTGATAAGCATTTTATCACATTCGATAAAACAAAGCATTTTAGAAAACTGCTTGCTTACCTTTCTTGCTTAGCTTTCCTCCTCGTTAACTTCTTTGCCCTTGCCTATACATAAACATAGCATTGCATTTATAACAAGCCATTTGCTTGCATTCACTTAGTTTTCCAATCCCATAATCCATATCATTCATAATCAACTTGGACTTTCAAGTCGATCATACATACAAGACAGGCACTTATGCAATCATAACATTCATTCCCTACTTTCTATAATGTGTTTTAATCTCATATTTAGGGTAAACACATAGCATACATTCATATCTCAACATATGGGGATTTATATCTCCCATTAACTATTTTTCCTACGTCTATGTTTATTTTAAGTATGTAAGTGATGTTTCAAGCTTCATAAATAAATCTCAAATATTAAGATAATAAATCCTTAATCATAGAGCAACTTCCTCATGCATGTTATCACATTTTCATGCATATTTTGCATTTTAGCAAATTCACATAAGTCACATATCAACCATTCACACATATGCTTCATATATATTCAACATACAACACATATATTATGTGTTTCTTAAATTTTCTTAACACAGAAACTTTTACCAATTTTCATCATCATTAAACCCCTTAATTAATATGTACTTTATGGTTTAATTTTGGATTTTTAATCCCTTCATCACTAATTTCCAAAATAGCTATGTTAAGACACACGTTTCATCATTTCAACGTTCCTTTCATGACTTCAATCATAACAAATTTTTAAGTCATGATTTTCAGAAACTAAACATTCTTTTCTTAACCCAAATTTAGGATATTCTCACATATTTAAAATCCAAAATTCGTTGGTTTCCATAACAACAACATATTCATGCATATAAGGTATCCTTTTGCCCGTTTTGATGTGTCCAAACTTATGTCCATAAAATCAGATTTAGAGCTAATCTTTATAAAAAATTTTGGACACTCAAATTACCTTAAGCATAGGGTATTGTATCCTCCATAACATTCATAAATCATTTCATTACAAACAGCAACAAAAATCATATGAAAATCATCCATTTTAGCCCCCATTTGGACATCCCTCATGCATACCCTAAAAATTAGATTTAGGGTAAATTAATCCAGCCCACTTTGGCCATCCAAAGGGTCCTTAATTTAGGGTACTTTACCCTAAAATTTATCTAAAAATAATTTAAGCAATCTCTTGTATCATTTTTAACCTAAAAATGGAGAAATCGGGACATTTCTTGAAACTTAGGGTTTCATATTTGCTAAAATCATCATATGTAATTCAAAAGAACATGACTTACATCTAAATCAACATGCTGAAATCATACAACAACTTAGTTTAGGGTTTTGAGATTTTCCAAGTTAGTTTTCATCTCAAAATCCAACCTAAACTTCCATTTTCACTCTCTTGAATGATTTCATTTAAATCTTTCAAAAATCATTCAATCCCCATATTAAGGCATTATAACTCAGCCTTTAAGAGTTCTTTATGAACCATATTCATGGCTCATGAATTGAGAGAGAAAACTTGATTTATGTGATTCAAAACATAGATTTCACTTACTTGAATCAACCCTGACTTGATTCCAACTTGAGTTGCTTGATTTCTCTTCTTTTTCTCCTCATTTTTCTTCCTCTTTTTTTTCTCCTTTTTCCTCTTTCCCTTGCTGGTTTGGACGTGCCCTTGGTGCTCAAGACTTAGCAATTTTTTTGGGAAATTTCCTCCCCTTTCTTGCCTTGCACGTTCCAAGCCTTATCTCCCTTTTATGATTTTTTTAACCAGTTAGTGGGACCCATTTGCCACATGTCATGAGGGTAATTTATTTCTACCTTATCCCTTGATGACATGGCATTTTTATATCCAAGTAAAATATGGATTTTATATTTTACAAAAATCCACAAAATCCATGTATTTAAGCACCATGTTGCTGTCCACTATTTGCAACATCCATGAAGCTTCCTTTTCAATGATTTTTGCCATGAAATTCTACATTTTTAATTGCCCATTTACTTCACCTAGGTATTAGGCATCTTAGACATATTTTTTTGGATTTTTAAAAATCCAAATATCAAGCCTTATCCCCCGTTGGACGTCCATGCATATGTCACATACTCTATGCTCCCTTTGAGCTAGATATTAGGCTATTAATCCAAGCATTTAATCATTGAATTTTTTATGGATTTGATCATTAAATAATGCTTAAAAATCCAGCTCCATCCATTGAATTTTTGACACCTTACATAGCATTTAAATATGTTATTTTCAAAAATATTTTTTATCAAATGCTATGGTAGTCTAGGGTACACAAAGTCAATGCTAGGTACCTTTTTCTAATTAACCACTTTTCCATGGTAATTATCTTAATCAAATCTACTCATTTCATAATTTTATTCCATCGTTTCAAATTTCATCTCAAACCGACATTTCTACGCAAGTTATAAACCTTTGAAATTTTCCTTAGAGTGTGAGATTAAAAATACATAAAAAAAATAATTATCACATTAATCTCATCACTTGTGCCTTAATCCAATCCACTCATAAGGTTGAGCCCAAAATCATGAGCTCGCCTTTAAAATTTCATCTCATTTTGCTTTACAGGCGTAAAGTTATGAATTTTCTATGATTTTCAACATAATTCAATAATTTCCATTTTAATATTCATTAATTAAATCATAGAAATTAAAATAAATATTCATACCACATTAACACCTGCTAATCCTCCTTAAGTCTCATTAGTCAAAAATTCATAAATTCATGAAAATATCCAAAACTCAATCAATTCACATGTAAATCATTCATTACACCTTAAATGTAATTATATGAGTCCTACTTGGGTCTGGGTATTACATAAATCTTTTTAGTCTTGGGACATTTTATGTCCCAAAATATTTTTTGACTAAACCTTCTTTGGCAATGAAGATTTATGTCCTAAAATATTTTTCCTCATAAATCCTTTTGGAAACGAACATTCATGTCCTAAAACATTTTTCCATATAAACCCTTTGGTAATGGACATTCTCATGTCCAAAAACATTTTTCATATAACCCATTTTCGGCAAAGGACATTTTTATGTCCAAAAATATTCTTTCATAGACATTTTTATGTCCAAAAATATTTTGCCACATAAATCCTTTTTCATAATCCTCGTATTGGAGCTTGTTTATGGTAAACAAGACATAAAACACATAATCCATTTTCATGAAAGCGTTTGCATAGAAAATATTTCATCTTATCTTTGATATTTATACTTTTATGTAAAATATCCTATTTTTAGGGTAAACATGTTCATTATAGTTTATAAAATCTCATTTAGTATAAATTTTTGTATAAACGCTTTTATGTCCCAATCTTTAGGATTTTTAAAAGCAAAACATATGTAAATGCATTTCTCCCCATCCAGTAGTGACACTTAGCAAGTGATCATTCTACATTTTGGAAGAGAATCCTTAACAGCAAGCTAGCCAGGCAACTGTTCCTTCATCTTCTCCCATCTCAGGGAGGGTACCGCTGGCCTCCTGTCATCCCTTAGCGACTTGACCATACGTAGAGTGGGCCCCAGTCCATCTCCGATCGTGCTCTACAACAGGCCTATTTCTTATATTGGTGCACCATACATCGTCATAGATATCTTTATGATAGCATGATCTCTTAAAATATCACAGACCGCAGTCCGTGTGGTTTAAAGTATAACAGACAACAGCCCGTGTCCTTTTAAATCATCATGAAAAAATAGGATCACAGACCGCAATCCATATCCATCTTAAAAAACATCACAGACCGCAGTCCGTGTCAACTCATAAAGTGAGCGCACCCACTTTAGATAAGTTATCATTTGAAATTTAGTTTTATGATGACCTCCATTAAATTTTTTTAAAATATTTTGATAAGCGTTTGAAATGCTTGAAAAAACAATAGATCTTAAAATCCTTATGATAAAGAAACTTCAAAGCTTTTGAATTTTCAAGAATAAACCGTGTATTTTCCTAGCATTTTCTTGGTTTCCATTTCAGGGCCTTTTGCCCAAAAAGGTTATGCAATTTTATCATCCCCTTCTTAATCATCCTGATATCATATCCTTGTCCACATATCCATCTTGCTATTTTTACATAAAGAGGGGCTTGCATAGCCTTTTGCTTACTATTTTAGCAATCCGAAATCAATTCATTTTATGAAATCAACTTATCGGGATGACCATCCTTAAATCCCTTTAGAAAAATCCATGTAAATATTTTCAAAACATTTTTGAAATATTTTCCTCTTTAAGGAAATCAAATCTTTTCTAACACCATTTCAAACATTTAGATTATGTCCAAACCATCGTTTATGTTTGAGGGTCATAGTATAGAAAAACCAATCTTTTTCTATAAATAAATCCCTTTTTCTTTATAAAATCTTTATGAAAATTGCATCATGAAGAACTTGCTTATTTGTAAGAAAATTTTTAAAATCATCGTCATAAATCATTCCCAATCTTTGCAACACTTGTGATAAAATAATTATCTTAAAAATTGTTGCTTGCTTCCCATGAAGCAAACCTTGAGGCTTTTCATTAAAGTCATTCTTTTCCAAAACTCATGGCTTTTCATTAAAGCCATCATTTTCAAAACTTGTGTTTGCCCATTCGTAAAAACATCATCATAAACATATTCAATCATGTCAATATTTAGGAAGAAAATAATATTTTAGAAAGTTCGCTTGCTTACCTGAGATAACCTCAATCTCCTTCTTCTATATTTTTCCTTGTCTTTGCCTAGATAAATGAAAATGACATTTTCATTTATATGCATCAAATTCAAATGCTTGCATCCCTTAGAGTTTTCCAATCTACATACATCCATTTGGGTTTACGTTAAACTAACTTAACTCACTTGTCTTTCAAGTTGGGTTTCCATTTTCTAATTCCCTCATTAGTATAACTTATGCTTCCACAGCACCCATTCCTTTTAAAATCTACTTTTAATAGGTTAAATCCTCATAATCACTTATGATATTTGTTTATATTCCATTGTAAGTTAAATTCTATCTCAAAAATTTAGAATTTAATATTTATTTTGATTTATTCCTCAATTTATCCATAATACTGAAATCAGACACACTAATCTCTCTAATTTTTGAATTATAATCAAATCAAGGAATTTAAATATGAAATTCTAATAACTACATGAATTAATCAAAATAAATATTTTCATCATAAAATATTAAGTATCTATATTTATTTTGGTATTTTTACTCTGCTGGACAGCAGCATCTATTTTTCAGATGGTTCAAAATACGTTAATTATTAGGTATCTTTATACCCTTATAAAATCAATTTTTATTTTGGTCAAGTGTTATTCAAGAGGTCTTCTATATCATATAAAATTTTCATCTCAGAATGCCTTGTATAAAAATTATTAAAAAACATTTGGTGCAGCTGATCCTGACACCCGTTTACCTCGTTCAGGTTGATTTTTCTGGATTTTTAATTTATAACTTGCTTATCCTTTTAAACTAAAAATTGGTTCATTCCTTAAGAACCCTATCAAGAGTTTGCATATGAATTTTCATGCTAAAACTCATTCATGTACTATTTCATCCATATTTTTCTTTTTTATTCTAGATTCAATACATATGAGCATAGGTTAGATAGCATGGGCTAATTAACATTCAAATAAAAATTTATAAATAAACCTATTTAATTAAACATATTTTAAACTTGAAACATTTTAATAAATTACTACATACCTAAATTTTAGGAGAGAAATTAAATTCTTAAGAAATCTTCAAGATATCTTCTTTCTCTTTCTCTCTCTCTCTCTCTCTCTCTCTCTCTCTCTCTCTCTTCCTTGGCTTGAACGACCAGCCCTTACCTTGCTTCTTAAGTCTCCTCCTTTACTTGCTCCCTAAATTTTTCATTTTTTAAATATCCAAAATTCATTTAAGGAAGCCCCCTTAGACGTCCGTATGGCCACCTCATCTTGGCCATTTATGGCTACACAACCTAGCCTATACTCATGTCATTAAGCACCTTGATAATTCACGAATTTTTCTGAATTTTTGAAAATGCAAAAATTCTCCCAAAAATTCATCATCGTGCCACTTCATCTTATCCCTTAATTGCCTCATTTAAGAGGTTGATTTTTCATTAATTGCATTGATCCCAAATGAATTCTACGATCACGCGTGTCCCATATACTTTTCAAAAGTCAATTCTTTATTAATTTAGTTGATTTTAAATTTTGCTCAACAAATCCCGTATCGACACGTGTCACTTGTCACTCGTCACTTTCAGTTCATTAATGCACATGTCACTTTAAAAGTCAACCGCTTTTGTCATTTTGTGATTAATTAATTTTCCATGATAATTAGCTTAATCAGACCTATTCATAAGATTCACCATATCGTTTTAACCGTTCATGACAAATATCATCCCAAAATGACATTTCTATCATAAGTTATGGCCATTTGAAATTGTCTTTTGGATTTGGATAAAAATAAATAATTATCACCCTAATCTCATTGCAATTTTCATAATCCAATCCATTCATAAAGTTGGGCATATCATCATGTGCTTACCTTTCAAATTTCACCTCATTCCGCTTTGTAGGCATCAAGTTATGAATTTTTTAATATTTATCACCTTAAATCCATAATTATCAACATAATCTCCATTAATTAAATCATAATATATGAGGTAATTATCTCTAATATATTCACATTTTCTAACCCTCATTAAGTCACTTTAGTCACATTGACCCAACTTGAGATGTGGTGATTAATTTAATCACCTTTCTTAATCAATAACATTAAAATCAATCAATTAATTGACTCATACATAAACCATATATACATGTCTAATTTACATGTAAGGGTTCTACTTGGGTCTGGGTATTACATCATGATTAAATATTTCTATGACAATGCTTTAGGACATACATTTGTTTTCATGATTAAAGGTTCATATGAAAACATTTCAGGACCTAAAATTGTCCTTATGAAAAAAGGAGTATATCTGAAAATATTTTAAGACATATAAATGTCCTCATGAAAATTTTTTTTATAAAAGGTTTATATAAAAGGTTTTCATGAAGGGTTTATATGAAGGATTTTCATGAAGAGTTTATATCAAAGGTTTTCATGAAAGGTTTCTTTCTGTTAGTAATTGATCGCTCCATAAGTGTTTCCTACTAAACGGTGAGAAATGCATTTATACGAAAATGCAAAATGCTTGCTTACTGAGTTTATCACTCACGTTTGTTTTCTAAACCCTAGGTAGGTTCAAGGAAGCTCGAAAGGAGAAAGGACCTGATAATTTGAAGGGAAGAATGACTGATATTCTTTAACATGTTAACAAATTGTTAGGTATCATGGAAGAATTGATATGTTTAGAGAATGGTTGAATGCTTGTGTTGATTATGAGAATATTAGGTTATGAATGTACATGATGTATGTAAACAAGTTGATATGATACAAGTATATAATTGCTTGTGAAGCGAATGGTGAGAATGATACGTATAGTTAACTTCAAATGTATGTTGCTTGAAAAATGATGAAGGAAATGGAGAAAAAAAATTCACTAAATGAAATGAATTCAAGAATCTCGCCGCATGATCAGGGCAACAATCCTATTTCGCATTTACTATTTGATAATGATCTTGGAGTAAGGCTCAAATAGTGACGCCTTGGGTCGGGGGTGCCACATATGTACTCTAGGGAAAGGGGTAATGAGGCCATTGCCTTTTATCCAACCTTGGACGTTGGACCTCCCTACCTTAATACCTTATATACATTTATGTCAATCATTTTATT
Source organism: Annona cherimola (assembly GCA_030490835.1). Classification (NCBI taxonomy): domain Eukaryota; kingdom Viridiplantae; phylum Streptophyta; class Magnoliopsida; order Magnoliales; family Annonaceae; genus Annona; species Annona cherimola. The sequence goes on from CM059976.1 coordinate 41,036,626, forward strand.
ATTTAAGACATAACCACTTTTAATAACAATGCTTTTGAGGCATTCAACAAGGGGTGTGTTTAAGAAGTGATAAAACTTTCAATGAAAAGATTTTTTGGTACAAAAGTTTTCAAAATGAAAAAAATTAATGTGATATGATAATGGTAATGATAAAGAGAAAAAAATAAAGTTAAAATAGATATATCAGATGTATGAGTAGTTATGTAAAAATAATTAAAAAGTAGAGTAATTGTATAAAAAAGTAAAGAAATAATTAAAAAATAGGATAGTTGTAAAGAGTGAAAAGTTTTAGATTGAAAAGTTTTAGGGCGTATTTGTTTACTCTAAAAACTTTGCAATCTAAATTTTTTCTCCATAATTGCCCTATGTTTTAATTATTTTTCACATTTTGCTTATACAGTTACGTTATTTTTTAATTATTTCTACATAACAATCTATATGATTAATCGGTCTATTTCAGCTTTATTCTTTTTATTCTTAATTATTTCTAGAAAAATGATCATGTTAATTTGGACTAAGCATTATTTAACCTACTCAAAAAATCTATTTAATTTTTTTTACTTCTTTCTTTATACACTTATTTAGTGTATTTAACATATAAATTAAGCGTTACCATTTTTGTATATATATATATATTCTTTAAAGATTTTTGAACATAGGGGAATTTTAGCCATTTTCAATGGTTAAAAATGGCTAAAATAGCCCTATGTTTAAAAATCTAAAAAAATAAATAAACATATCAAAAAATGGTAAAATTTTGTTATGTATTAAATACATCTATATTAACAAGTTTATATGAAAAATGTAAAAATAAAAATTTTTAATTAGTTTTTTGAGTTGGGCTAAGTATGCCATTATCCAGCTTGGACTAATAAGATTATTTTTCTTATTTCTATAATCTATCGATACAATTATCTGATTTATTTTAACTTTATTCTATTTGTTCATAATTATTGTGTTTATCATATGATTTATATGATTATTTCACATTATTTTTTCTCATTTTAAAAATTTTTATGTAAAAAACTTTTCATCCAAAAGTTTTATCACTTTTAAACACACCTTTAGTTTAAAACGTTTTAGGCCTTAATAAATACCCAAAAATAAAAATTTCTTTTATACTCACGATATTTTCATCTAATTCCTAGCATACCTATAATGTTTTACAAATTCTTTTTATATCCATAATATTTAATTTTAAATTCCTATTATATCTACACCGTTAATACAAATGTTATCTAACCTATTAAAAAGACGATTATACCCTTTTATGAAATTTCTAATTAAAATAATTCAACCACAATATAAATCTTAAATTATTTAATATCATATATTAATATTTTTCTATCTTGAGTTGAGCCAATTTAAGGTTAAATTATTTCAATTATAAAATTTTCAATAGGTAAAATTATCTTTTTAATAGGGTAGATAATGATTGTATTGACCGTATAGATACACGAGAAATTTATAGGAAAATATTATGTTCACAGAAGAAATTCATGAAATATCGCTAGCATATCACGAATTCAAGGGCAAATGTTTGGGTGCGAAAAGAATTTTCCCACCTATTTAGGGTGTGTTTGGCAATGTGCAGTAAATGTCAAGTTAAAACTTTTCAATCTAAAACTTTTCACTTTTCACAACTATCATATTTTTCAATTATTTTTCCACATTTTTCTATACAACTACCCTAGTTTTCAATCATTTATACACAACTACCCACACAACTAACCTATCTATTTTAACTTTTTCTTTTTTACTCTTCATCATTATTCCTATCATATCACATCATTTGACAATTTTTATTCTCCAAAATTATTCATCAAAAATTTTATCCCTTCCGAAGCAAACCCTTATAATAGACGAGGGCAAGCGACTAGTTTTCCAACTTCCTATCGAAGAAAAGTTTCACGGACGACGGAACCCTTGCTCCCTCAAGTCATGGCAATGACGACGGCAAGGAAATCAGGCCTTCTTCTCCTCTCAGATGTTGTCAAGACCCTAGATCGTTATCATCGACGTTTCTCGTCGGCTAGCTCTGTGAATATCTCCATCATTAGCGAGCACACAGCCAAATGGATGCAGGCAAGTTTCTCCTTATTGTTTTATTTTGTACACATTCTATATTCAGATTCTTTTTCTCTGTTCATCTCTGAAGCTGGCTCCCTTTTCGGAAGGTTCTCAATATTTGGAATTTAGGGTGTTTGACATGTTTTTGGTTCCTACACTTTCGATTATTCTTTGCGCTTTTGGATTGTTATTACGATTCACATTTTATCTAGATGGAATTGTCGTCTGGAGTGACCAAATCGATTGGCCAGAGGTCATATTGGGATTGGGACTTATTGTTTGGCTATGTGAATTTTCGTATTTGGGTTCTTTGCGCTTATGGATGGTTATTACGATTGACATTTTCTTCATATTTGGGCAGAGAGAGAATTATGTTTTCTAGTGTTGTTGAAACGGGTGGTGCTTTATTCACATGATGTAGAGAATTTTTGGCAGTTGCTGGGAGGCATACCTTTAGCAGGAGACACTTGCGTAGATCTACTTTTATCCATACACGTCCACTTGTTGCTTATGGCCTGCATATAACGATTTCTTTTTGCGCCTCTTCACCTTGGTGTTATTCAGTCTTCGAACTGAGTTCAACCATACACTCTTGAGAATCACTCTGGCATGTGTCTTTTTAAGTGTTACTAATGTTCAAAACCTAAAGAGGTAACAACTTACTGCGCTTTTTGCAGTACGTTGCATTGGAAGTATCAGTTGTCATCATTTGAACTTAAGCATCTCTGAATATTATCATGCATCAGACAGTGATTTATGGCTTGTTTGATTCTTCTTATGTTGGGAGCTAATAGCTTATTTCTTTAAAAACAACGGATTGATAGGGATTGAATAAAAAAATGCAGGATTCTTTGCTAATTTTGAATTTAAATGGAATTTTTCAAATGCATACAAGCGAGAAATGAAATAGGGAAAGAACAGACAAAACTCAAAACAGAAATCATCGCCCTGATATAATGCCAATTGCCCCTTCTATAGGCAACTCCACTGACCAACCACCTGGCATTTCTGCCAACTCAGCGTCCACATGCTGCCCAGTCAGCACTCATTACATTCCCATCAACACCCAACACACACATATGAACTACAACACATGCTTAGAGATTCATGCTCGCGGCTACTTCCACCTGGGTCCATAACCTTCGGCCACCAGATGCTAAGTAGTCTCAGCATAGTAGATCTTTGTCACTATCATGGATCCTATCATGGACCTTCAAAAATAAATGACATTTGATGGTGCTTATGCAATGGGCTGATTTTTGCCTACTTTGATGGTGGACCATAAGCAGCCCGAAGGTGCTATTCGGCTTAATAAAGTTTATATTCCTGCGATATCCTTTCATGTATTATACAATTACTGACAAATCCAGTCTTTTTCATTCCTTTTTGTTTTTCTCATCCAAAATCTCACTCATTTTTCTCAAAATTGGATCTATTTGCATACTTGTGAACATTCAAATTTCCTTTTATTAAATTTAGTTTTTTAATCCAAATATGGCTGTAAATATTTTAATTTCCTCTCCAAGTCTAAAATTTATCTATTTTAATTATATATTCATTGTCAAATAAAAAATTGAAAAGTTCTTTAATTTTAATATCATTAGATTTTTAATGATGGGTTCCACTTCTATGGAATTGGTTCCACAGAAGTAGATTTGTGGAATATTCATGTGGGCCCACAATGATGATTATATTGAAATACAATCCGTCCTTTTCTTTTAGACCAATTTATTTAGCTATGATTCTAATGTTCAAATTGAGGAGTTACATGCGCCATTATTGTTTAAAAGGTCTATGTGGTAAAATTTGTTTGAATTTTATATCAATTTTAAATATTCAAGTCAAACATCTATACCTTCTTAAACATTCATCACGTATGGGTGAATGATTCTAGTTTATAAATGACTATAGCATTTGATGCTCTTGTGAATGGATCCATGTGACTTTCATATTTCGCACATGACACATATCTTTTTAAAAGACATGGTTCAGACAAGACTTCTACTAAAATGATTTTTGGTAACATAATTAAACAAATGATGTTGAACAGAACCATCTGGTTGGATTTTGATTGAATCACATAGTTGGCCGAAACAGAGAGGTTCCAAGGATTCACTTCTATGGAGCTGGTTCAAAGAAGTGGAACCAATTGAATTATATATCTTAATCAATATTTTACTATTAAACCTGAGACTCATAAAGTGTTTAGGTTTTTTACCTACTACTTCAACTGCATCAAATAAGATCAACAATAGCCATTTAGTCCTGTTGTACCGAACCTTCTCTTCTTATTTTAACTCTTTAGTCACTTCAGCCGCTTACCAGCCACAAGCAAACAAGCTTCAGCAGAATTAAACAAGCCCTCAGATGTGTTGAATTATTGTTGTTGTTATTGTTATTTTTCCAATGTTGATGGAATAGTATGCAAATAAGCAGCTTGATTCTTTCAATTAGATTTTAGTGCCCATGCGATCTCGAGAAAATCTATTTAATTTGAATTGATTTGTACTTTTCTTGGAGCAGTTACCTTCCTACCATTGGTGTTTACATCAATGTGATTGTGGAAATAGTATGTTCCTGATTGTCTCAATATTTTATTTATCAATTGGCTTTGGTCACGTTGACCTGTCCTATCATTCCACTCCATGAAGGTCTTTGACTTCAGTTAAACCATTTGTTACCAATTAGCTTTACCTATCTCACTCTTAAGGTAGTGTTTGGGAATGTAAAGTGGGAAAGTGGGGAGTGGGAACATACACTCTCTCATGTGATTTAACCGCTTTAACTACTTTTTACTATCTTATTTTTTCCATTTTTACCTTATATTTTAATCATTTTCTCACACAACTACCTTGTTTATTTGTACTTACCCCTGCCATATCGCATCAGTCTCATAATTTCCAAAAATTTTCCCACTTTCCCACTTTTCAACTTCCAATTACCAAACAGATCCCAAGTCATAATTGTCATGAAAAATATGATCTGAATAGACAATTGGCACATTCCTGCATAAAAGGAAACATGTTTTTCTGTTCAATAATGTTTCTTTTGTTTGTGAGTTGTGAGCACTACCATAGTTGTCATACTTTATCTTGTAAATATATATTTTTACTTCATTAGTGTTTCTGTTTGGTAACTAGCTATTTTCTCTTATGTTACCCTTAATCCAACCAATATGCTCTTTACGTTTAATGGTGTTTCATAAGTTCTTTACTCTCCTTTATGAGTAATCATTGTGTAAAATTGTCCTCTTTGAGTCTGTTGTATTTCAGTCACTGTTTTCAAAACTGAATCCAATCGACTGTTTCGTACGATTTTCAAGAGAAATTAACTATTTGATGGCCAATCCAAATCTTAAAATTTGGATTAAACAAAAAAGGTGTTTGATTGTGTTGTTTGGGTGTCACGTTCTGTTGTCATTTATGTTAGTGATGTGTGGTTTTTTTTTTTTTTGGTTGGTTGTGGGGGGCCGGGGGGGGGGGGGGGGGTGTTTGACCTGGAATACATGTCAGTAGCACATGGATGATAGCATGATGATAGTCATCATGTCATAATCATATCCATAATTGCATATATTATCATCAGTGTGTAATGGCTCATTGGAAACCATCAAATCATGATGAAAAGACTCCCAATCTCGTACATAAATGTTACCACACGGCATTACTCTTCTTAAGGCCATTGACTGATACAAAATTTGAGAAATACACACATTTCAAAAGAATATATTTATATATAATCATTTGAACATGAAATACAATGTGTCCAAAGAAATAGATGTACATATGCAAACCTAGAGTCGGACTCTCCTAGTCCTGGTCTAAGCTCTAACTCTTTATTGGGCTCTCCTGTCTGCTCTACTGTCTAAGAAAAACATGGTAAAATAGGCTGTCAAGCAATGGATTGTGCTAAATTTTAGCTGTGCCCAAATAGTAAGAAGCTAAATGGGTTGAGGATGCAAATATTTGGCACCAAATCTGACACAATTTGCAAAATTCAAAAATGGATATGAGGTTTGTAGGGTTCTATACATCTTGCTCTCCCCAGAACCAACATTTGCAGGGGCCATTTGCACCTGGAATTTTTCTAATATTTATATCATGTTGTCTCTTTCCCTGTGTTTGTTCGTTCTTATTTGTTTCTAATATTTATGAAACACTAGAAAGGATTTTGCTTAATGGAAATAAGGATTAACATTTGGTAAGGAAAGCACTAATCTAGGTAGTTCTCAGCAATGTGTTCGTATGTATTGATTATTGAAGACTCATCAGGAAGAGTGAGGGAGCCTCCCTCTCTGTTTTGTAATGATATAGAAGAAGAGGGGAAACAACATCCATTATCAAAACTCAGAACTTGTATGCATATCCAATGAGTAGGCTTAGTTTTGAAGACGATGTTGTTGATAAATGGAGGTGGGGATAATTTTGGTGAAGACATATGGTCCTTTCATTGGTGAGGTACAACACAAGGTGAATTGGTAGGCTAATGCCACTTTGTCTACAAGGCTATATTTTGGGTCTAAGGGATGGCTTGTTTCTAGACTTATTTTTGTTTTTGTGGGTGGGAGTATGATGGCGGGATCAGATTTTGGAGAGGTAGATGACACGCTTCAATTCTCCTAAATGAAGGCTCAACAATTACTTGAATCATGTTATAAATTAAAACAATTACTTGAATAATGTTATAAATTAAGGATTTGGGATCATAGTTGTTAACGGCACACCTAGCAGTGTGCCTAGGTTCAAGGCTCACTCATGAACACATCTTAAGCCTTGAGGTGCTCCTAGTTCACTTAGAGTGTGTTTGGTTAAATACAAAACTTTTCAATTTAAAACTTCTCACTCTCTACAACTGCCTATTTTTTAATTATTTTACATCTTTCTATACAACCATCCTGTTTTTCAATCATTTTTACACAACTACTCGTACAACTAGCCTATCTATTTTAGGAGCCCAATTCTATGCTCCCGGGTGCATATACACATTTTTTTTAAATTTTTTGAAACTTTTTTCACGAAACTCTTAATTTAAGTATATTTAACATGTGTATTAATTTTTACCATTTTTGGAGATTTTTATATATTTTATTTGGATTTTTAAAAATCAGTGGCATTTAGTAATTTAAAAATTTTTAAAAATCCAAAAAAATCTAAAAATTTCCAAAAATGGTAAAAATTGATACACTTGTTAAATACATTTATGTTAACAGTCGTGTAAAATTTTTTTTTTTTTTAAAAAAAATGGTGTATGCACATGGGAGCTCTCGATAGTATACAACTGCAACCTATCTATTTTAACTCTATTCTTTTTAACTCCTTATCATTACTCCATCATATTACATCATGTCTCATACAAAAATTTTATCAATTTCCAAACACACTCTTAATTTAATTTGTTCGAAGATTTAGTAATTTCTAACATTTAAATAGAGTTTGACTTCTTCAATTTCACCTTGCTTTTTCAATTAAATGTTGGATTAGTGAAATTTGATATTGTTTTTATTCATAATGGATTAATGTTTAGGGGTGTAACTTCATACCAGGTCGGTCTAAACTGGCTTGACCCGACCTAGGAAAAAACACGGGTATGTGTTCCATTTTTTGTGTTTCGACATCAAAGCCTGACCTTATTTGAACCTGATTTCTTTCTTAATTTGTCAAAAGAATTATAGTAGTTTATGCATTAAGCATTTTAACTATAATCATAATAAAAGTTCTTCCATGTAATCATAACCTAATTGAACTTTAAAATATTTATTTTATAATTTAAATGTCATTTATATTTGTCTATAAAAAGCCGAATCTCTTGCATATAAATCAACTCAATTTACAAATAATCGTAAATGTACTAACTCTTTAAAATTATTATATGCATACTAATGTGCTTGAAAATATATAAGTTTTATTAAACTTGTTTAGATAGTGATTTCATGCAACTTCATCTATTTTTCTTACCTTCATTGTTAATGGAAAATTCATTGCGTTTATTGTACTTAGCATTATCTTTTAATTAGAAGACCAAGTTTCATTAAAATCAAAGATGTTATTATTCATATATATTCATGTGTAAAATTATGAATAAATATATTATCATAATTAAAATTAGATTTTAGAATTAGTTAGTTCGAATGCAATAATGTTCAAAGAGTTCGATATTTTTATTGATAGATTTGAACCTCTATTGCTTTGAGAGTAGCTCAATTTTAACATAAAACCTAGACCGCAACCAATGCCAATATGGTCTTTATTTGATCTGAACATGGATTCTAAGATTAGGATTAAGGTTCATGTAAATCCAGTACAATCTAACTTGAGTTGCACCCCTATTAATGACTATAATTTAGGAACACATGGAGGTCGCGTTTGGTAACAAAAAAAAGGGAAAAAAAAACTTGTCCTCCTTTTTCATACTTTTTTATATAACTATCATACTTTTCAATCATTTTTTCCCCATATTTCCGTATAAGTATCCTATTTATTTTTATTTTGTTTCCTTTACTCCCAATCATTATCCTTATTAGATCATATTACTCACTTTTTCCAAACTTTTTCTCCAAAATTTTTTTTTCCTCACTTTTTCGCATTTACTAGACACATCTAAATGTTTCCTTATTAATTACATATTATTAAATTCATTTTCAATTATATGCATCTTGCTTCACTAGGGCACGCACTTCGTTGTGTACGCATCCCGCCTAGGCCCTTGGGTTATTGGCACCTAAGTGCACCTTGCACCTCTAACAATTATGGTTGGGATATCTTGTTTTCCATGCAGTAGATCATTTTTAGGAAAGATGTGCATGCTAACTTCAACCCTATGCAAGGGATTGACTCCTATCATGATATCACCTGGTTTAACACTAAAACCTTCTACTTAGCAATTGGAATACATTTGATTTTTGACCATCGGTTGTTTATTGGCTCTGGTTCGGCATTTCTAAGTTTACATGCATTTCAATTTCTTTTTGATGACTTCTGTGGTGTGGTCAGCCTGGTTGATTACTTGATTGTTGCAAGGCACCAGCAAAAGAACCTGGCATCTAGATATTCTGAATTTTGACTTTTTCCTGTTGCTATCATGTTCATTATCATCTCATAGTAAGAACTTGTTATTACTTGCAGAAGAAAAAATAAATTGAGAAATTTAATGTTTCCATGGAAATAGGACACTGGCAAGAAATCCCCAATGGAGTTGATAAATGAAGTTCCACCCATCAAGGTTGAGGCTCGAATTGTTGCTTGTGAAGGAGGTACCTACGTTCAAAATTAACACCCTGGCTATGCCTTTTATTTTGTTCCCTCACATACATATGTTTTCCCCCATGGGATTTCTGTTTGCAGATATTGATCCTGCTCTTGGACATCCTATTGAATTCATATGCCTTGACCTGAAAGAACCTGCAGTCTGCAAATATTGTGGTCTTCGATATGTTCAGCACGACCACCATTGAGCAGCTGCTATCTTCTTATTTCAATTTAACTCTTGAGGCACTGTTGCAGCCAGCGTAAGCATTCCCATCAAGCCTCTTTGCTCCTAAATGTAGGCTTTTACCAAACGTACGGCTTGATGTTGCCTGCGCAGAATGCATTGACAGCATTCTTTCCTGTGTTTATGTGATAATAAGATATATTGACGCCATGTTGCGTGCCTTTTTTTTTTTTTTTTAAATCATTGGTCCGGGATTTGTAGCACCTTGGCTTTTATTGCTGTCGTTTTTATTATATTTGTAGCAATGCTGCGGGATGAAATGCCTTGTAGGTTTCTTCGTGAATGGTTCCTCGTAGTCGATTTTCCAAGGCATCCATTGGATTAATGCCTTAGTGGGTTGATTTGTCAAATCCAACCCATTGATTATGTTTATAATTATGATTAGCTAGCCATGTAATATCATTTTCATACAAATTTTTCTATTAAAAATGTATAATTTATAAATAAACATTTACATGCGTTAATATATTTGTTTTTAGATGATTTTATTTATGAGAGATGATTCTATACATCCAGATGCATGGAAGTAATCATGAATTCGGCCAAAATACTTATTTTTAATTTTTTAAAAATTGTTATTCTATGTATATTTAATTTACATTGTAAGTTTTACTATTTTTGGAGATTCTTTTCTTTGAATTTTTGAATTTCAAATATAGGAGCATTTTAATCATTTTCAAATGACTAAAATATTTCTATATTTAAAATTCTTAAAAAAACATAAATTTTAAAAATGGTGAAACTTATTATACGGATTACATACACGTAGAATAATATTTTTTGGAATTTTAAAAATAAATTTTTTTGATGTACTATTTTGTTTTTTTTTTAAATTCTAAAAATTATACAAAATTAAAAAGTTGTAAAATTTCATAGGTGAAATGTATATATTTTGGCCCAAGCATGTAGGGCGACAATGCAATCGATGTACTGAAATGAGTTCTTTTTTTTAATGTAACAAAGGCCCACTTTGCTAATTTGATGGCAACGTGAGCCATAACAAGTTTATCATCTATAAGAAGCACCAAAATGGCATTATGAATCAAATAGATATGGTCTCATGGATGAACAATAGATACAGATTCTGATCAGGCTACTCCTCAACAAATGAGAACACATTGAAGGGTCATGATCAACCATGGGAAGCTCAAAGAAGCATTCAAAGGCTTGGATCAAATAATCATTACAAAGTGAACTTGACATGAAGGAAGAAGATAAATAATCAACTTCGAGGTGTACTACAGCTAAGTCGCTTAGTCGCGGTACCTCTCCTACATGCTTACCATGTGTCCATAAGACGAGGAAAACGGAATAGCAAAATACCATGTCAAAGTGACTAGAAGACCTACCATGTGTCCGCTATGGTATAAAAAATGGTGGATAGAGGGGTACCTTGGCCAAATGACTTAGCCATGGTACTCTATCCATCCTTATAAATAATAGCTTGGGTTGCTTATTTGCATAAATCCCAAAGCTTCCTCCTAGCCCTATGCTCTTGCTCTACTCTTTTTTCCAAATTTTATTTGGTCTAGGAGTCTTGCGCTAGTAGGAGTGCAATTTGGTATCAGGTCGGTCCAAACCCATCCGACTTGACCCGGTTTCAAAACCAAGTTTAGGTTTTATTTTGAGATTTTTTCAAATTAAAACTGGTTTCAACTCGACTATGAAGAAAGCGAAATCAATACCGAGTTTACATCAATTGGATACTAAAACTTAATTCAGTCTGAACCCGATATTCCCCTAATTTATTAAACTAATTATATTTATTTATGCAATAAATTTTTTAATTATAATTATGATAAAAGTTTTTTTTTATGTAATCATAACGTAATTAAACTGTAAAATGTAAATAGCAAATGTAAATGCTATTTACATTTGTCCATAAAATTGAATATATTATATTTACAAATAATTACAAACATACAAACTCTTTAAAATTATTGCTTACATATCAATTAACTATGAGATATATAAGTCTCACTTTTATTAAACTTTAAATAGTGATTTCATGTAACCTTATTTATTTTTCTTACCTAGATTGTTAATGAATAAATTATTACATTCATTGTACTTAGAATTATCTTTTAATTAGAAGATAAATTTTCATCAAAACCAAAGATATCATTGGTCATATAAATATATTACGTGTAAAATATTCATGTACGAATGCAATAATGTTCAAAAAATTCATCATCTCTATTGTTAATTTCAACTTTTATAGTTTGAGAGTAGCTCAAATTTCAATCAGTAACTAATGCCAACCCGATCCATACCCGAATTCTAATATTAGGATTAGGGCTTGGGTTTACTTAAATGCATAGGCTCGGTATTTGAGTTCACCTAAACCTGATACAACCTGACTCGAGTTGCACCCTTGTGCACTAGCGTTGATAAACCTTCTTCTTTTTAAGGTATAAATGAGAGGCTTAATCTCTTAAGGAAGATCTTTATAAGATTTAGATAATTTGAAGACAGGGATTAAGACTATTTCGTTTTGTCTTATGTAGATCATACTTTTTTTTTTTCTTATTTTCTAAAATTTTCTTCTAACCCATTATGCTGTCTACTACTAGTCATTGTCTTGTCCATGTCTAGTGTGAAACCCTGACTATAAGCTTAATGAAGATAGTTTAGAACTTGTATAAGAATGAGATTTGAAATTTTCATAAAATGAAGGGTATAGGTGTGAGGACCAGGTATTTTATTTTTCATTTTCATTATAACCTTTCCCTGTTTATGAGGTAATTTACGAACATGCTACTAGGAATTTATGATGTTAATGGATGCATAACATATATGGACGTGACATCTAGGGGACGTATAGTGTATATATGTATGTACTATGATCTTAACACATTAGGTATAAATTTAAAGGTATATGATTAACGTGCCATTGTTGAACGCTATGACTATTTTTTACCTCGCAGAGTAAAATTTTAATTATTAAGTTGTAGAAGTGAGAAAGTAAATTACTAATTGCAATTAGACCCGACCCATGCTCCGGTCTGGCCCGACTCAATAGGAGTTCAGTTAAAAGGAGAGCCCACGCGCATTAGGGCTTCATCTTTTTTTTTGCGCTCGACCATCTTTCCCTTCTATTCTCTTCTCGTTTTCTGCTTCTTCTTTCTTTTTCCCTTCTGTTCAGTTTGATCTAGCCCTAGATCTTTTCAAACTCTACCAATTGCCTTGAAGATCATCGATTCACATCAAAGAAGCTCAAAATCTCAGCAATTCAAGTCTAGGGTCGCTGTTTTTGAGAGAAATCACAATCAAGGTAAGTAGATGTCGCCCTTTCTTGATTTAGTGATAAAATCTCATGTTAAATATGATATAAGATTGGTGAGAATGTGTAGCGTCCAACAACTTTATGGTATGGGACGTAGGGTTCGTAATAGTTAGGGTAAGCAGGGTTTATATGGAATTTGTTGTGAATGTGTGACTTTTATGAAGTAAAGGACTCGTTATCAGTTTTTATATCATTAAAATGTGACGTTTGTCGATTCAGCTCAAACAAGAATATGAACTAGAGATTCCCCTTTTTGCACCTACTATTTGTTTGGTAAAATGCTTGTGTGACAGTTTTATATATTAAATTTAAAGTAAATCTTGTTGATGTTGTACATGTGGATTGTGACATTTATTCTTGTCTGTTATGTATAATGTGTTATTTAAAATGGTTGGTTGTAAAAGGGTTGTTCATGACCCCTAATTGACATGAGGAGAGGGTTCTTTATGACCCTTGATTGACATGAGTAGAGGATTGTTCGTGTCCTTCTATTTATACGTGGTTATATGCATACGATCTTGGGAGTGAGTATTGGACCCATATGCCTTATATTGATCATGACATGCGCATTCAGAATTTTACTTATTTCCACTTTATACTAACCACTATCTACTTATTGAGTCTATTTAGACTCATATGGTTTGTTAGTTTGTCTTTAGAACATAGGCCAGGTGGGGAACCTCGGGATGAGACAAATGGAAGACCAAATCTTCGAGACCATTAGAACAGCATCTCTAATTACAGTTATTTTGAAATTTATGAGATTTTGATATTAGTATATGTAGACACTTACGAAGTCAGATTTGACTTTGACAAACATATTATATTTAGTATTTTGAATTGGATTATAATCTATGTGGATATATATATATATGGGAACCGATCCGGTGCAGTCAATTACGGTGCAGTCCGCTGTAAAATGAACCCCACACATATTAGATTGTAATGAAACTTTATACACTCATTTATCCATATATAAATCATACTTTAGACGGTTTAGATGTTGAAAAAACTACTTTAAACTTGATATTACATTAAACTATTTTATTACGTTGATTTTGAACCATTTTAAAATGGAGACTACACACATGTTGGATTTGGATGAAAATTGGTATGCTAATAAAGTGAACAATTCTAAATACAATGGGTGGGGTGGATTTATGGGAAATGATCAGGTGGGCCCCACAGTGCATGGACTGCACGGTGCAGTCGCATGCACTGGATCATTTCCCTATATATATATATGATCATTTGGTTTGCTTGTTGTGTAAGGGTAAATTTCAATGATTTTCCTTCTATGTGAATGTCTTTATTATATGAAGATACAAGTGTATAAATGTAGAGTTGAATATCACATTTTGGAATAAAATTGAAATGCTTATGAAATATAGGTCGTGTATTTCATACAACCCCTTATACATTATGGGAAGATGCTGCCGAATTTTTCTTAAGTTGTATGATATCCATTGACTAGTTATTGAGAATATCTAGAAACGGGGCGTTACAATAGGTGTAACCCACGTGGGAAATGGAAAATTAGTGGGAAATGATTAAAACTATATGTTCTTTGATTTAAATTAATGGAATTAAGGCAACCAATTAAGCAAAGTGATTAAGATAATCACTTTTGATTTACTTGAAAAGTTGTGCCACTAATGACAAAAGAGGAAGCTTCCACTAAAAGACAAACTAAGAGTAGAGAATGGTGAGGTGACATGGTAATTAATGCTATATTTTCATTTTATTAATGATTGATTATTTGATTTATTCATATCTTATGATATACAAGGTGGATTGACACGAAATTGTTGGGAAAAGCCTAAATTGGCATGCCGGACATGATGAACGGTTTGGATTATGAAAATTATGAATGGAAAGGGGTAAATTGATTTGAGTTACATGATATTTAGTGAATTTATTTCATTTAGTTGATATCTTATATTATAATCATCATTTGAAGATGAAATTTTTTATGTATAGCTTAGTTGAAGTATTTTATTATATAAATGGATTTGATTATAGCAAATCTTTTTAGAGGACCCTAAACCACATTTTATTTAAGGATAGGTAATGCCATAATTAATCCCCTTAGTTACCATTGTCTTTTTAACACCAAAAGTCAATTATCATAAATGTAAGGGTAGACTTTGATGACCCACTTTTGAGGTGTCAAATATGGGTAATTTTGAGCAGATTTCATAATAAACAAAATGTAAAAATTTGCATGAAAATACAGCTGGGTATGGACGTGTATGGTAAGGGATTTTTGGGCAGTTTTTTTTTTTTAATTTTGCATTCTGCAAAAAATTGCAAAATCATGTGATAATGCAGCACATACGGGACGTGGACAGCATGGTAATAGGGTAAGATAAAGTCAACTAAAAAATCAGAAGATGATAGCCAAGGATGAGATGAATTGCTAGGATTAATGCAGCAATTAAATGATAAAGTTGTAAATATATAATATAATTATTGGTGGCAATTAAAGGGGCAAAGTGCAGGAATATAAATAGGAAAGGAGGCAGTGGCATGGATGTTTTCAGCAAGAGTTGGGGAGGAAAAAAACTTAGAAAAAAAGGGGGTAGCCAAGGAGACGTCCAAACCAAGGGGGGTAAGAAGAGAAAGGAAGGAAAGGAGGAGGAGAAGGGGGCTTGGACATTTTTAAGTGGAGTAAATTCATCTTCAAAATCAAGTAAGTGATTGTCTTTAACGATATATAGGTAGAGGAATACAAATAATATATTTAAATGCATCTAAGTGGGAGTGACGCCCTATGATATAAGTTGGTTATAAATTTCTGAAAGTTGCATCTAATTGCCCAAGCTATGCTTGATTAACATTCGATATTATGAGGGATAAATGT
Source organism: Annona cherimola (assembly GCA_030490835.1). Classification (NCBI taxonomy): domain Eukaryota; kingdom Viridiplantae; phylum Streptophyta; class Magnoliopsida; order Magnoliales; family Annonaceae; genus Annona; species Annona cherimola. The sequence goes on from CM059976.1 coordinate 41,052,333, forward strand.
TTAAGTTATGATTAAATAGTTCCTTGAATACTTGATAAGTGTTCAAATAAGTGGAGTTCACATAGAATACATATTGATATTCATAAGCGAATGAAATGAAGCATCTATGCTCATGTATATGGGAAGTCCAAGTTGGGTATGTGGAAATAAAGTTCTGATTATAAATATTTATCCCATAATTAAACAGATGATACATGTTAAATTTTAGAATTAAGAACTAATGATTAAAGGTTTTACATGTGTGGAGTTAAGATGTGAATATGGGAGTAAAACTTAGCAAAATTGGGATGATATAGAGCAATTATTAGAAATAAATATAAATTCTAGAAATTTCAATTGAAAACTAGCCTATTATAGGTTATATACAAGCCCTTAAACATCCATAAAGGTTGTTGATTAATAACCTCATGAATGTACATGGTTAAGGTGGAGTTGTGAGAAGTAAAATTTAATAGAAATGGAACAAAATAGGGCTGTTTTTGCAAAATGGAAATAAATTCTAGAAATTTTGAAGTAAGATTAACTTGTTATAAGTTGTAAACAAGTATCTAAAAGGATCACAAGAATGGTTGATAGGTAGCCCCATGTTCATGTCATTCTGGAGTAACTATGAAGGTAAAAATGCAATGAAAGTAAGAATAGTCTAGGACTGTTTTGAAATTGAGAATTAATTTCAGAATTTTGGAAGAGATTTAGCTTGTTACAATTTATAAATAAGCCCTTGAAATAATCACAAGGTTGATTGAATTATAATTTGACATATATATGCCTAAAGTACAATTTTAGAAATGAAATGTAATGAATACATGAATGTATAGAGCAGGTTTGGAGATGGTTGATTATTTCAGAAATTTTGAGAGGAATTTGGCTTATTATAAACTATAAACAAATACTTAATATGACCATAAGAGTTGTAGTTTGATAATTTTTCATGTGTATATCATTAAGGTGCAATTATATAAGCGAAATGTAGCAAGAATGAAACTATAAGTAGCTATTTTGGAAATGGATGATTATTTTAGAAATATTGTGTGGATTTAATGTGTTAAAGATGGTTTACAAGCCCTTGAAATGAGCACAAGGGTTGAAACATGTTGGAAATGAGTTAATAAAAAGGAAGGCATGCAAGTATATGATACTGTACATGTATATAAGATGGTTGTTTTCACTCATCTAGAAAAAAGCAAGGAAAAGATTGAAGATGCAAGTTGGTCGCCACAGATAAGCAAACAAATTTTTGAAAAGATTGATTTCATCTCAAGTGTTAAAATGGTTGAAAGTGCTTTATTTTGATATTTTAAGATTTGCTTACAAGTAAGCAAGCACAATTTTTAAAAATATAGCCTTATTAAAATGCCTTAGAATTAGTCCATTGTAAGCAAACCCTTTGTGATGTTATTTCCAAAAGGATTTTATGGTAAAGAATTAAAAAGAAAGTTAGAATTGAAAAAAAAAGAAAATTGAAATTGTGGAAAGAAAATATGATTTATAAAAGAAGATGGATTTCTTCAGGAAATGATTTTTGGAAGACAAACAGTGTCCTGAAATAATTCATTCGTTTTGAGATGGTTTATTCGGAAAATTTTTTGAACTTCTTTAAATATGAAATAACCTTGAAAATGCTTTATACGAATGTTTCTAAAATGAGTTTAAGGATAACCAACCTGATAAGTTGATTTCACAAAATGATTTGATTTTCGTTGGTTAAAATAGTATCCAAAGGTTATGCAAGCTCTTCTCTACATAAAAATGATAAGAATGACATGTGAACAAAGTATACGATACCAGAGTGGATAAAAGAAATTAATGCATTTGCGTATCCTTTGTCTGCAAAAAGCTCAAAAACGGGAATAAAAATGGTTGTGAGACTCTTTTTGAATATATAAATATTTCAAAAATTCATTTATTATGATGATTTTAAAAATTAATTACAAGTAATGCTTTTAGAAATATTATTTTCTCAAATACTGCAAATGCTTTATAAAATGTTTTATTTAAATACTTCTAAAATTATTTAAGGGTGGTCATTATGAAACTGAAATTTAAATAATATTAATGAAAATGTGTTTAAAGTGGGTTGTGCCCACTTTTTAAGTTGAAAAAGGACACAGACCTTGTTGGAAACATGAGGAAAACTAGCTAAATCTATGTTTTGATGATTAACAAATCAATTTGAGAAAGTCTTGGCTACTAACAAGTTTGTGAAATGTCTTAAGGAATATACATTTGAAGAAAATCAAGTTGGAAGGCCAAGTCGACTCCAAGATCGACTTCAAACATGCAGAACGTCCAGAGCTGAAAACGGAAGAAGGGAAGGTGAAGTCGCAGGCCAAGTCGACTCCACCTGCGACTTGAGTAGTCAAGTCGCAAACGAAGTCGACCTCACCATCGACTTCAGTCGGGCGAAACCTTCCAGAGTTGAATTCGAAACAGCAGAATGCCGAAGTCGCATCCCAAGTCGACTCCACGTGCGACTTGAGGTGAAGTCGCAGCCGAAGTCGACTCAGACATCGACTTCGCTCAGGCAGACGGAAAACTTCAAATGACAAGTTCTGGATTACTTGATTTCAAGCCAAACTAAATGAAGATGAAGATCAAGGCAACATAGATACTCAAGCTGAAACATTTGAAGACAAATCCAAGCACAAGCAAGAAGCATAAACTCAATCATTCAAATCAAGAAGATATCTAAGATTACATGAGTCAAGATTCAAGATGAATCAAAGTCAAGATTTTCAAGAACATCATGACGGTGAAGTCGCAAAGCCAAGTCGACTTCATGATCGACTTCAAGTGGGCAAAACCTTCCAGCGTTGAAACTGAAGACCGAAGTTCGCACCCGAAGTCGACTTCATCTGCGACTTGGGTGAAGTCGCACCCGAAGTCGACTCCACCTGCGACTTGGGTCGCAACGGTCGGAATTAATTCGAACGTTGGCGCATTAAATGCGTGCCACCTACCTTCTAACGTTCGGATTCCCTCCAAAATTATAAAAGGGAGTTAATGTGAACGAGGGAAGAAGTTGGAAAACATTAAGTGAGCATAACTCCTATCTACAAGAGCATTAAGTGATCAAGCCAATCAAGAGAGGAGGAACTACACTTCAAAACTGCAAGAGCTTCACTTCAGATTCTTCAAAGCCTACCACAAGTTCTTCTCTGCGCCAAACTGCTTCTACACATCTGTAAAGTGTAGATTTCTTTCATTGATTATTTGTATTGAACTTGATTTAGCTTGGGTAGCTAAGATCAAGTGATAGCAAAGTAGTGTGTGATTGGAGTGTGACTCATCGCCTACTTGTGCTAGTTGTTGATGCCCCCTAGAGCTTTGAATCTAGAAGAGAGCAAGAGGCTCTAATTGTATTGAGAGAATACAATAGTGGAACCCAAGTCACAAGGTGTGTGAGCTTGGAAGAGTGGAGTAGGGAGGTTACCCGAACCACTATAAAATCCTTGTCTACTTGCTTTTATTTCTGCTCTCTTTATTACTTTGCTTTCCATTCAGTTTCTTCATTAAAGGGGATTAATTCTACAAGGGGTTAAGTTTTTAAGTTACCAAAAGAAATTTTTAAGAACCCAATTCACCCCTCCCCTCTTGGGTTTTGCCATCTATTCGGGACCCAACAAGTGGTATCAGAGCAGGTCTTTGAATTGAATCAAAGAGATCTTTTATCATGGCATCCCAATCTACTTCCGTTCCCGCTTTTGCCGAGGGCCAATCTTTTACAAGGCCACCATTGTTTGATGGGAACAACTTTGGTTATTGGAAGCTTCGTATGAAGCAATTCATTATGGCTACCGATATGGACTCTTGGATTGCAATCCAAGACGGTGTAATCTTGCCTATAGATGAAAGAGCTTCCAAGTGGACCGAAGAGGAAGTTAGAACCGTCAAGAGCAATGCCAAGGCAATGAATTCTTTATTTTGTGCTCTTACGGCTTCGGAGTATGATAGAGTATCTTCTTGTTTGACTGCAAAAGAGATATGGGATACTCTAACATCCATTTATGAAGGAACCTCCCAAGTCCAAGGGACTAGGAGAAATATTTCGATAGGAGAGTTGGAAAGTTTTAGAATGCTAGACACTGAAAATATTTCTGAAATGTTTGCAAGATTTTCTAAGATTACTAATGCTCTCAAAGGTCTTGGAAAAGCTATTTCTGAATCCGAACAGGTTATGAAGATATTGAGAGCTCTACCGGATTCATGGACTCCAAAGATAACGGCAATTGAAGAAGCCAAAGACCTAAACACTTTGAAGCTAGAAGATCTTATTAGCTCATTAATGTCACATGAGCTAATTAGGAGAAGAAACGAAGATAATCACAAAGGGAAGAGAACCATTGCACTCAAGGCCACTCACAATTCAGATGGATCCACCTCTTCATCTCACAACGATGATGAAGACATTGCTCTTCTCACTCGCAAATTCCGGAAATTTGTGAGAAAAGAAAAGAACCTCAAAGACTTCAAAGAAAGACCACATAAAGAAAAGAAAAAGGAGGTTACAAAATGCTACCGATGCGGGGGCGTAGGACATATGCAAGCTCAATGTCCTACACCAGAAGAAAGGCCAAAGGAGAGTCATGAAAGAAGAAAATACCAAAGGCCAAGAGGAAGAGGCATGTTCGTCAACGAGGAGACTTCATCAACATGCAGCTCTTCAACCGACGAAAAAGATGCAGCCAACTGTGCAAGAATATGTTGCATGGCACGAATCGAGCAAGAAGAGGACTTGCTATGCTTAAACACGACTGAAGTTTTGGAAGAACAATCCACCTCAACCAAATGTACAAGCAATGATGAGGTAACTTCCAAACCTTGCTATTCTCAATCAAGTTATTCTTCTTTTCAAAATTGCATCAAATGTGCTGAATTAGAAGAACTACAAACTGCCTATGATTCATTATATGAGGAAATCAAAAAGCTAGGAAACAAGTTGTCCTCAAAGAAACAACAATGCAACTTTATTATTATTGAAAATGGAAAACTAGCTGAAAAATCAACAAAACTGAAAGAAGAAAATGAATCATTGTTGAAAGAAGTAGAGAAACTGAAAAAGGAGAACAAATCCTTAAATGAATCATTAGCAAAATTCTCTAATCCAGGAGAAAGTGTAAAGATGTTTCTGAACATGACCTCCCAAACAAACAAAAGAGGTCTTGGATACAATACATTTGAGCAAGAAGAAAGTGGCAAATCAAATGTGCCTACACTTGGGAAATATCAAACCAAAATTGCACCTATATACAAGCCACAAAGGAGAAATGTTATGTGGACTAAAAGACCAACATTTGAACCAAAATATACTTGGAGGCCTACTCCTAGATTACCAATGGCTTGCAACTTTTGCAACAAAATGGGTCATAAAGTTTACAAGTGTAACTTTAAGAGATTGTTTGATTATGGTGCAAAACTAGTTTGGGTTCCAAGGAACACAAGATTTGGACTTTCTAAGTTGGAGCAACAAAGCTTGAAAAATGTTACTAACCCAAATGGACCCATAAAATGGGTACCAAAGAGATAAGGATTATTTGTTTACTTTTCAGATTTGTTTAAAGGCAAAGACAAATAATGTATGGTTCATGGATAGCGATTGTTCAAGGCACATGACTGGAGAAAGAAATTTGTTTCACAAACTTAAGCCTTGCAACGACGGAACGGTTGCCTTTGGTAATAATGAGAAAGGTAAAGGAAATATTTACAGTAGCTCAAATGCATGCATGGAGGATGTTTTGTTTGTTGAAGGACTCAAGCATAACTTAATGAGTATTAGCCAATTATGTGATAAAGGATATAAGGTTGTGTTTGAATCATCTATATGCAATGTATTTGATGGTGAACATATCATGTTTAGTGGAAAAAGACATGGAAATGTATATTTGGTTTCACTTGATGAACTAAATGGTCAATGTCTAATGGCCATTGATAATGATCCATGGGTTTGGCATAAAAGGCTTGGGCATATAAACATGAGAAACATAAAGACCCTATGGAAAAAGAGTTTGGTAGAAGGCTTGCCTAAGTTGAAATATGACAAAAATAAATTATGTAAGGCATGTCAATTATCTAAACAATCAAAGATGTCTTTTTCTACCAAAAAGGAGATTTCCACCACTAGGCCACTTGAATTGCTACACATGGATCTATATGGGCCATCCGACATCTTAACCATTGGTGGAAAGAAATATGTATTTGTGATTGTTGATGACTTTTCAAGATTTACATGGGTAATTCTCTTAGCTAGCAAAGATGAAGCTTTCTCTATGTTTTCAACTTTTGTAAACTTGGTGGAAAATGAAAAACAGAATACCATTTTGTGTATAAGGAGTGACCATGGTGGTGAATTTGAGAACAAACGATTCACAGAATTATGTAATGAAAAAGGAATTCATCACACATTTTCTGCACCAAGGACTCCACAACAAAATGGAGTAGTTGAAAGGAAAAACAGAACTATACAAGAGATGGCTAGAACATTGCTAAATGAGAGCAAATTATCTAAGAAATTTTGGGGTGAAGCTGTAAGCACAGCTTGTCATGTTTTAAATCGAGTTACCATTAGAGCAATCTTGAAAAAGACCCCATATGAGCTATGGAAAGGAAGGAAACCAAACATATCTTATTTTCATGCTTTTGGATGCACATGTTATGTTCTGAACAATGGAAAAACCAACTTGGGAAAACTTGATGCTAAAAGTGATGAAGCAATATTCCTTGGTTATTCATCAAATAACAAAGCATATAGAGTTTTCAATAAACGAAACCAAGTTGTAGAAGAATCCATACATGTTATTTTTGATGAAACTAATACATGCTTTAAAAGAAAAGATGATCTAAGTGATGCAGATGACATAACAAGCAATCTTGAAAAATTGCATATGGAGAAGCAAGAAGAATCCATGGAGGAAAGGGTAAGTGAAGGTGATGATTCCTATAAACCTCCATCTGATTTAAAATTCAAACATGCACATCCAATTGAACAAGTTATAGGAAATGTGTATGAAGGTGTAAAAACTAGAAGGTCAAAGCAAAATGTTTGTGGACAATATGCTTTTGTATCCAAGATTGAACCTTCTAATATTGAACAAGCTCTTGATGATGAAAACTGGATTATAACAATGCAAGAAGAGCTAAATCAATTTGAAAGAAATCAAGTTTGACACCTTGTTCCTAGACCAAATGACTATATTGTTATTGGCACCAAGTGGGTCTTTAGGAACAAATTAGATGAAAGTGGACTTGTAGTGAGAAACAAAGCTAGACTTGTGGCAAAAGGATACTCACAAGAAGAAGGAATAGATTTTGAAGAATCCTATGCCCCGGTTGCTAGATTAGAGGCAATTCGCATCTTACTAGCTTTTGCATCTCACATGAACTTTAAATTGTTTCAAATGGATGTCAAAAGTGCATTTCTGAATGGTTATATAAATGAAGAGGTGTATGTAGAACAACCACCTGGATTTGAAGAAAAGGATCAATCAAAGTATGTTTACAAGCTAACCAAAGCATTATATGGATTAAAACAAGCTCCAAGAGCTTGGTATGATAGACTAAGCAAGTTTTTGATTGATCATAACTTTCAAAAGGGAAAGGTAGACACCACTCTGTTTATTAAGTACGATGGAAAGGATATATTAATCATTCAAATTTATGTAGATGATATTATTTTTGGTGCTACTAATGAAACTCTTTGCCAAGAATTTTCTGAGCTCATGCAGAAAGAATTTGAGATGAGCATGATGGGAGAGCTCAATTTCTTCCTTGGACTGCAAATCAAGCAATTACATGAAGGAATTTTCATTAACCAGTCCAAGTATATCAAGGAAATGCTAAAGAAGTTTGGCATGGAGCATAGCAAAGGAGCAAGCACACCTATGAGCTCCACAATCAAAATGGACAAAGATGAGAAGGGCAAAGTAGTTGATTTAAAATTGTATAGAAGCATGATAGGATCCTTATTGTATTTAACTGCTTCTAGGCCAGATATTTTGTTTAGTGTGTGTATGTGCTCTAGATTTCAATCATGCCCAAAAGAATCACACTTGGTAGCTGTGAAAAGAATTTTTAGATATCTAGTAGACACTACCAATTTAGGATTATGGTATCCAAAGGGCTCTAATTTTGATCTAATCGGCTACTCGGATGCGGATTTTGCTGGTTACAAAGTAGATAGAAAAAGCACTAGTGGAACATGTCAGTTTCTTGGAAGCATGTTGGTTTCATGGTTTTCAAGAAAACAAACTAGTGTTGCTCTATCTACGGCGGAAGCCGAATATATTGCCGCCGGGAGCTGTTGTGCCCAATTACTTTGGATGAAACAGCAACTTAGGGACTATGACATGGATTTCAAAGATATACCTATCAAATGTGATAATACCAGTGCCATATGTCTAACCAAGAATCCAGTCTTGCATTCTAGGACCAAACATATAGACCTTAGACATCATTTCATTAGAGAACATGTAGAAAATCATGACATATGTTTGGTATATGTAAGAACTGAGGATCAAGTTGCAGATATATTCGCTAAGCCCCTAGCAAAAGAAGCATTTTATAAGCTTAGAAATGACATGGGAATGCTTGAACTAACTTAAAGCATAAATTGAGGGGGAGCACCCATTTAGGGGGAGCAAACCCACTTGTTTCTTTACCCTCTAATCTTTTTGATATATTGACAAAAAGGGGGAGAGAGATTTAAGAATGGGGAGAAGATTTGAGTATAAGTTATTTGAGTATAAGTCTTTATGTAAGTTATTTGAGTATAAGTCTTTATGATTAAAGGGGAGAGAGATTTAAGGAGAGAAGAGTAGGATATGTATATGCTTAAATGAATACTTTGAATGTTTGCATTATGAATATGAGCTTATTTATTTAAATGAAAGGTATCCACTCAAATCGGTTTTTTCAATCGTCAAAAAGGGGGAGATTGTTGGAAACATGAGGAAAACTAGCTAAATCTATGTTTTGATGATTAACAAATCAATTTGAGAAAGTCTTGGCTACTAACAAGTTTGTGAAATGTCTTAAGGAATATACATTTGAAGAAAATCAAGTTGGAAGGCCAAGTCGTTCCCCAAGTCGACTCCAAGATCGACTTCAAACATGCAGAACGTCCAGAGCTGAAAACGGAAGAAGGGAAGGTGAAGTCGCAGGCCAAGTCGACTCCACCTGCGACTTGAGTAGTCAAGTCGCAAACGAAGTCGACCTCACCATCGACTTCAGTCGGGCGAAACCTTCCAGAGTTGAATTCGAAACAGCAGAATGCCGAAGTCGCACCCCAAGTCGACTCCACGTGCGACTTGAGGTGAAGTCGCAGCCGAAGTCGACTCAGACATCGACTTCGCTCAGGCAGACGGAAAACTTCAAATGACAAGTTCTGGATTACTTGATTTCAAGCCAAACTAAATGAAGATGAAGATCAAGGCAACATAGATACTCAAGCTGAAACATTTGAAGACAAATCCAAGCACAAGCAAGAAGCATAAACTCAATAATTCAAATCAAGAAGATATCTAAGATTACATGAGTCAAGATTCAAGATGAATCAAAGTCAAGATTTTCAAGAACATCATGACGGTGAAGTCGCAAAGCCAAGTCGACTTCATGATCGACTTCAAGTGGGCAAAACCTTCCAGCGTTGAAACTGAAGACCGAAGTTCGCACCCGAAGTCGACTTCATCTGCGACTTGGGTGAAGTCGCACCCGAAGTCGACTCCACCTGCGACTTGGGTCGCAACGGTCGGAATTAATTCGAACGTTGGCGCATTAAATGCGTGCCACCTACCTTCTAACGTTCGGATTCCCTCCAAAATTATAAAAGGGAGTTAATGTGAACGAGGGAAGAAGTTGGAAAACATTAAGTGAGCATAACTCCTATCTACAAGAGCATTAAGTGATCAAGCCAATCAAGAGAGGAGGAACTACACTTCAAAACTGCAAGAGCTTCACTTCAGATTCTTCAAAGCCTACCACAAGTTCTTCTCTGCGCCAAACTGCTTCTACACATCTGTAAAGTGTAGATTTCTTTCATTGATTATTTGTATTGAACTTGATTTAGCTTGGGTAGCTAAGATCAAGTGATAGCAAAGTAGTGTGTGATTGGAGTGTGACTCATCGCCTACTTGTGCTAGTTGTTGATGCCCCCTAGAGCTTTGAATCTAGAAGAGAGCAAGAGGCTCTAATTGTATTGAGAGAATACAATAGTGGAACCCAAGTCACAAGGTGTGTGAGCTTGGAAGAGTGGAGTAGGGAGGTTGCCCGAACCACTATAAAATCCTTGTCTACTTGCTTTTATTTCTGCTCTCTTTATTACTTTGCTTTCCATTCAGTTTCTTCATTAAAGGGGATTAATTCTACAAGGGGTTAAGTTTTTAAGTTACCAAAAGAAATTTTTAAGAACCCAATTCACCCCTCCCCTCTTGGGTTTTGCCATCTATTCGGGACCCAACAGACCTATGTCTGTGGTATTTCTTGAAATCATGCTAACATGTGAATATGAATGAATGATATATGGTCGCAGGTGGACCAGGGCCCCCTCTACATGTGGCCGAGTCGCTAAGGAAAGGTAAGAGGCTGGTGGTGCCCTCCCTGAATGGGAGCAAGTTCAATAAACGGCCGCCTGGATAGCGTGCTGTTACATGATAAATTTCTTTTCCAAAAGGTAGATGATCACTTGGTAAGTGTCACTACTGAATGGGAAGAAATGCATTTGCATATGTTTTACTTTTGAAAAATCCAGAATTGGGTCACAAAATTGTTTACATGAAAGGCTTATATATAAAGGTTTAGATAAAAGATTTCTATGCAAATGCGTACATGAAAAGGGTTATATGCATGTGCCTTGTTCCCAAACGAGCCCCGAAATAAGGTCATGAAAAACGATTTACAAGAAAAATGTCTTGGGACATAAAAATGTCCACATAAGAAAAAAAAGGGTTTACATAAAAAGATTTATATGCATATGCATCGCTTTTGAAAAGTCCAGACATTGGGATATAAAAAGGTTTATATGATAAAAATTTTCATGAAAATATTTATAAGAAAAACTTTGTCTGATGATGAAAATGAGTGCTTATTGAGTTATCACTCACGTTTTATTTTTCCCAACCTTAGACAGGTACAGGGAAGTCTAAGAGGTAAAGAATCAGAGTATTCGAGGACAAGTATGAGCTAATATTGTTTTGTATGCTGAAATAGTTAGCTACCCCATATGGAATGGTAGGTCTGGATTTTTAAGGAATGCTAAGGTATGCCAACTTATTGGTAGTTCTAAATTTGATGTAAATTAATGATTGAATATATGTATACAAGTATATATGTCGAATATCAGACTATGATTATATTCTATATGAATATGACATGATCAGGTCGACAAAACCATTGATGTAAGGGAACAAAATGAAATTTTATGAATGATATGTATAAGTGATGACAAGTGTCAGTTACATATTGTTTGAAAAATGATGAGAGAAATGGGATGACAAAAAAAATTTCTGCTAGAAATGTATACAAAAAAATCTCACCGCGTGAACAGGACAACAATCCTATGTCACATTTACCAATCGAAAACAATCCCGGAGTAAGATTTTGTGACGCCTGGGGTCGGGGGTGCCACATATAGTCTTTATGCTATTGGACTTAAGCCATGATGCCACGGAATATGAGACTCAACTTGGGATGACTCTAGCTATTATGATATCCAACTTAAGTTGTTATGCTACCCGACTTAATTCTTACTTGTGTTTAGAATCCTCTGTGTTGTCCAAATAAAACTTTCATGTTGCTTAAAGTTAAGTCGTCATGCTCTTGGATTAAAGTCGACAACACTACCTGGTTTTCACAATCCGAGCTATTAGATCCTGATGGATCTAAGTAGTAGGTCCTACCTTTGCTTTTGGCAAGAGGTTGATATTGCCAATTCCATGTTGGTACTTTGCGTTCATATGAGATCACACATGATCTATGGGACTCCTTCACTGATAATGACCTATAGATGTGGGCAATTCAATGAGGGTAAAGTTGTCAAACATTGAAGAGATATAAAAAAATCTCTTACTAAGTCAGGGCTAGATTCACACTAGGTCTATCATGATCCATGCAAGTGTAAACCTTACATTGCACAAACTTAGAAACTTGGTGGCTCTATTTATCCCAAGTGTTGTTTAGTCGGCCTTGACCTATCAAAGTCCCGATCATATGAGCTTAAGTCTTTTAGTTAAACTTTATTTCCTCGATAAAAATACTTAAAAACAATCTAGGTGTCATATGCCAAATGCATTATCTTATTGTGTAAATCTAGGAGTTGCATGCGAAATATATCTTCTTGCTTTGTAAATCCCAAGAGTCATGTGAGAAATACATTGTCTTATTGTGTAGCTTCTAGAAGTTATACGCGAAATATATCAGTTTGCAGTGTATTATGCTCATTGTATTAAATGCATTAACTTGCTATGTAGAGTCATTAGTGTAGCCAACATGCTCTTCCTTAATCTCAAACTAAGTCATTGCTAGTCGATGAGCTAAGCATAAACTCACCAATTCATAGAGCATGGTGTTACGTACCGATTTATTTTTGTTAGTCATGTTACATGGTTGATATACAACCCATTTGAGTCAGTGTGTAGCAACAAAACTCACCATTTTTGAGTGATAGCTCATGGTGATGTGGGCTCCATTGATTTCTGCAATTGTTTGTTAGACATGTGTTTTCTCTGTTCACTTGTAAAGTTGTGAAAAGTCCTTTCATGCATTTTGTCATCATATCAATAAAAGAATGTTAGTATCAATGAACTTTAGTATTCAACTATTTCAATAAAGAGTTTTCTTTTTAGGTAACGTAAAATTAGGGCATAGAGCACGATGTAAGATAGTTCTATGATATTCCTTTTAGACTCAGTTAAAAGATTTAGATGCTTTTGTTGGTCCCGAGTTAATGGCAAAACCCAAGAGGGGAGGGGTGAATTGAGTTCTTATAAAATTCTTCGATAAATTAAAACTTAACCCCTTGAAAGATTAATCCCCTTGATTGAAACAAATAGAGAGCAATGAAGTAATGAAAGCAATAAAGTAAAACAGTAGGCAAGATTTATAGTGGTTTGGGCAACCTCTCCCTACTCCACTCTTCCAAGCTCACACACCGTTGTGACTTGAGTTCGACTATGTATTCCGCGAATACACTTAGTGTCTCCGCTCTATTTTAGATTCTAGCTCTAGGGGGCATACACAATCAGAGTCTATGCTCTCTTCTAGATTCTAGCTCTAGGGGGCTTATACAATTGATACAAGTAGATGATGAGTTTAACTCCAATCACAACTCTACTTGCAACGTCTTGGTTTGTTACAACAAACTCAAACCAAGCACCAAGAACAAAGAATAATGAAAATAAGAAAGATCTACACTTTACTGAGTTGTGTAGGCAAGTTTCAGCTTGAGGAAGAATCTGTAGAAGCAACCGGTTGTATATCGTTGAAGCTACTTGCAACTTGAAGCTTGTTCTTCCTTTGAAGTGTATAGATTACTCGAATTTAGAGAAAAGCAAATGGGAGCTCTTGTTTGCACTTCTTTCCTCTCTTTAGGCTATGTAGTGTGTGTTTCCACGTTTGCTTGAGTGTCTATTTATAAAAGGGGGAAGATTTGAACGTTATAGAAGTGGTTGACGAGCAATAAATGTTCCAACGTTCAAAAATTCGAACGTTACTTCCCCAAGTCACAGGTGGAGTCGACTTCGTCTGCGACTTGGCTTCCCAAGTCGCAAGCGGAGTCGACTTCGTTTGCGACTTCACTTCTGCAGTTTCCAAGTCTGAGTCTGGGTCGACTTGGTTTCAGACTTGAACTCAAGTTGATCTTGGAGTCGACTTGGGTTGCGACTTGACCAATTCTTTGTGCCAAAAACATTTTGATCATGTTTGATTTTCTTCTATCTTGCTTAGCTTCTTTCCTTCAATCATTTTCATTTTGGATTGGCTTCATATTTTGTATACCTTGTGAGTCTTGGAGATCTTGAAAACTTGTATGGTTGATTTGCCTTTGATTCATGCACCTTGCTTTCTTTTGATATTAGTCTTCATATCTTGAACTTCATCTTGAAATATGCTTGAAGCTTTGCCTTGGACTTGAGAAACTTAAGTTGATAATGAGCTTGCACCTTTGATTTGGTCTTGAGAAAACTCAAGTTAATCTTGAAATGAGCTTGAAACTGAGTCTTGAACTTTGAAGACCTCAAGTCGATGTTGGAGTCGACTTCGGTATTTTTCTGCCCCAAAATCAACTCTGGAGTGATTTTTCCATCTCAAGTCGATGCTGGAGTCGACTTCATCTACGACTTGGCTTCCCAAGTCGCAAGTGGAGTCGACTTGGCCTGCGACTTCACCTGCTTTCCTTCCATTTTCAAATCTGGTCGTGAGGTTCATTTTGGAGTCGAGGATGGAGTCGACTTTGGGTTCGACTTCACCCTAAGTCGAAGTCCAAGTCGTCTTGGAAATCGACTTGGCTGTTTTCATTCCTTAAAACATTCAACATAATCATCAGTATTCACTTTATACTCAAATTTAACTTTGTTAATCATCAAAACTCATGCTTTGGTCAATTTTGTTTTGTTTTAGACATTGTTTCCAACAATCTCCCCCTTTTTGATGATTGACAAAACTAATTTGAGTTTGTACCTTTCAAGAGAAACACAATCATATAGTTTCATCATAATAACTTTCAAACAGAGTATAGCAGGCATGAAACACATATTTGAACATAAAACAAGTTTCATAAAACGAATTCATATTACAGATTATAATGTAAAGCAAAAATGAAACCTAAATAAAAACTACCCGACCCAAAATGCTCTAAAGCCTATGCTATGTACTTAAAAAACTCTCAAAAACTCTATTCTATCTCTCCCTTTTTGTCAATCCTTCAAAAATGATTCAATGACCAAGGATTTGATGAATTGAAATTAGGAAATGGGATATGAAGATTGAATGGGTTTGATAGGACGAACATGAGCGGATGAATAAAATGAAGAGACTGGAGCGGGAGTCGGATCTCGATGAACTGATCCGGAATCGAATGGATCAAGTTCAGGTATGGGCCGATTTTGGTGTCACCCTGATGCGAGATGATATCTAATGGTATGCATTTTCCGATCGATACGGTCTTGTCGGGAATGCATATCATTGATAGCTGTGAGAACCTCGGAGACTAGGCTAGTGATTCTATCCTCTTGGTGACCCATTTCTTCTCGAAGAGCAGCTATCTCATCTCGGATGCTCTGTAACGTGACCTCTTGTGATGGAGGTTGAGGCGTCTGATCTGGTATGACAGATCCTTGTGGAGAGTAGGATCCATGTGTCATAGGAGATGCGGGCCCCTCAGGAATGTCCTGGGGTGGAGCTGGTTGGGCTTCTGGAGGCTGCTCCCCCTCAGTTTGTGCTTGTCTAGCTTCTTCAGGAGCTGCTTCACCCATCTTTTTCCGAATCCTTTCATCTCTGAACTGCTCCAAATTGATTTTCATTCTTTGGAGCAATGCCTTATTGATGGCATTTGTGGTTTTTGGGACTTCGAAGGGTTCACCGTCAATGTCCACTTCATAGTACTCCAGGATCCTCGTGATCCATGTCCCGTAAGGTAAAACGCCTCAAGGATTGTCCTTTTGGGATGCCAAGGCTTCTAGGAAGAGTCTTGGTAGGTTGATCTTGACTTTATTGACTAGTTTCCATAGAATAATGGCCTCTTGCGGGTTGAGCTGATTTCTTCCACCGCCCTTTGGGTAGATGCAGTGAGCGATGAGTAATCTGAGGACTCTAAGGCGTGGAGAGAGGTCCATGTAATGCAGGAACTTAGTTCCTGGATGATACTTGTTGCTTCTTGTCAGCTCATTATACATTCTTTCTAATGTAAGATCTCGGGGAAGTGACTCTTCTTCGGATGGAACTTCGAGAATTCTTCCTATTCTCTTTATTGCTTCTTCTTGATCTGGGTTAGCCATTGTTCCCAAAAATATTTCTGTGCCTTTGACAAGGTTGAAAATTTGTTATCATCCCACAGATAGTAAAATAACCTTGTCAGATCAGGATATACTCTTTCATCTGTCTTCAGCAAACTTGTCCATCCCTGATAATCCAGTAGTTCTTCTATGTCGAACTCATAATCTTTGAGAAATTTAAAGTCGACGATCTTTGGGATGAATACCTTTCTTTCATAGAAATGCTTGTAGAATCGACTATGCTGAAGCTCTGTTTGGAAATAGGTTGTGGGCATTTTCAGGACTTGCCCTTTTATGATTGGAATCCTTCTTTCTCCAGTGTTTGAGCTTCGAGGTTGACTTTCTGATCTCTGAGCTCGATCTGAGGATTGAGTTGTGGTTTGAAATCTGACCCTTCGACCTGTTGAAGTTGAAGGTTCTTCTCTGGCTCGTTTTGCAGACGTTCTTTGCCTTCTGGAAATTTCTTCCTCTGTATTCGATCTCGAAGGTCTAGGCACAGGTCTTTGTGTAGGTTTGGAAACTGCTAGCTTGGGGAGTCTTGATTTTGGGGCCATTTAGTTGGGTTTAAGAAAAGGGAAGTGACTGAGATGAAATGAAGAAGATAGGCAAATGAGAGAGTGAGCTAGATTGAGACAAAAGTGTCGGAGTTGCCGGAAACAGAGAGAAGAAACGGAGAGGAGGCAGTCGCCGGAGAAGGTGGTCTGAAACAGAGAGGTGAATGCCAGAAAACAGAGAGGGAATGCCGGAAGGAAAGAAGAAGAAAGATGGCAGTCGCCGGAGAAAGAGAGAGAGAGAGAGAGAGAGAGAGAGAGAGAGAGAGAGAGAGACTGGCCGGAGAAGATGGACAAGGAAGAAAATCAGAGAGGAATTCAGAGAAAAATCGCCTGAGAAGAGAAGGCTGCTGGCGGGAAAAATGAAGAAGAAAGGAAGAAGAAAGAAGAAAAAGGGAAGAGATGAGGAAGACGATCCGTTGCGCGCGGAGTCGACTTTGCCCTAGGTGAAGTCGACTTCGACCCCTCGGAGTCGACTTCGCCTTAGAGGCAGAGTCGACTTCGCTTCTCCCAAGTCGACTTCACTGGAGTCGACTTGACTCATCGACTTGGTTCCTTTTAGATCAGATTTTCTTGTGTAATTCTTCCTAGTTTAATTCTATCATCCCCATATCATTTCTAATTTTATAAAATGATTCCTTCGCTAGTGGTTTGGTAAAGATATCAGCAATTTGATCTTCAGTTTTCACATATTCTAAACAAATATCATGATTCTCAACATGTTCTCTAATAAAGTGATGTCTTACATCTATATGCTTGGTTCTTGAATGCAATACAGGATTCTTAGTCAAACATATAGCACTTGTATTATCACATCTAATAGGAATATTGAAATAATTAATGCCATAATCTTTCAATTGTTGTTTCATCCAAAGTAGTTGGGCACAACAGCTTCCGGCGGCTATATATTCGGCTTCCGCAGTAGATAGGGCAACACTGGTTTGTTTCCTTGAGTACCATGAAACCAACATATTTCTAAGAAATTGACAGGTTCCACTAGTACTTTTTCTATCTACTTTGTAGCCGGCAAAATCCGCATCCGAATAGCCGATTAAGTCAAATGTTGACCCCTTTGGATACCATAGTCCAAGATTGGTAGTATTTATCAAATATTTAAAAATTCTTTTTACAGCCAATAGATGTGATTCTTTAGGACATGCTTGAAATCTAGAACACATACAAACACTAAATAAAATATCTGGTCTAGAAGCAGTTAAATATAACAATAATCCTATCATGCTTCTATAGAGCTTTTGATCGATACATTTACCGTTTTCGTCCGTGTCGATCTTGATTGTAGAACTCATTGGAGTATTTGCCCCTTTACCATTCTGCATTCTAAATTTCTTGAGCATTTCTTTGACATATTTGGATTGATTTAAGAATATTCCTTCCTTTTGTTGCTTGATTTGTAGTCCGAGAAAGAAATTCAGTTCTCCCATCATGCTCATTTCAAATTCGCTCTGCATGATCTTAGAAAATTCTTGGCATAAAGTTTCATCAGTAGCTCAAAATATTATATCATCTACATAAATTTGTACAATTAAAATATTTTTACTTTTATATTTAATGAACAAAGTAGTATCAACTTTCCCTGTTTGAAACTCATGATCGATCAAAAATTTGTTTAACCTTTCATACTAAGCTCTTGGGGCTTGTTTTAGTCCATATAACGCTTTGGTCAATTTATAAACATATTTTGATTGATCATTTTCTTCAAATCCTGGGGGTTGCTCAACATATACTTTTTCATTCAAATATCCGTTCAGAAATGCGCTTTTTACATCCATTTGAAACAATTTGAAATTCATATGAGAAGCAAATGCTAGTAAGATACGTATAGCTTCTAATCTAGCCACGAGTGCATATGATTCTTTAAAGTCAATTCCTTCTTCTTGGGAATACCCTTTGGCTACTAATTTGGCTTTGTTCCTAATTACAAGTCCGCTTTCGTCCAATTTGTTCCTAAACACCCATTTGGTACAAATAATCGTATGACCATTTGGTCTGGGAACTAAATGCCATACATTGTTCCTTTCAAATTGGTTTAGCTCTTCTTGCATTGCTATAATCCAGTTTTCATCATTGAGAGCTTGTTCAATGGTAGTTGGTTCGATCTTGGACACAAAAGCATATTGTCCACAAATGTTTTGCTTTGATCTTCTAGTTTTCACTCCTTCATACACATTTCCAATGACTTGCTCAATTGGATGGGCATTTTTGAACTTTAAATCAGTTGGAGGTTTGTAAGAATCATTACCTTCACTTACCTCTTCCTTCATGGAGTTTTTTGGCTTGAGCTCGATTTCCTTTGGTTGTTCTTTTCCTTTTGTTTCATCTGCATCACTTAATTCATCCTCCTTTCTCGGAGTTTGGTTAAATTCATCAAAGACAACATGTATTGACTCTTCTATTGTTTGATGTCTTTTGTTGAAAATTCTATATGCTTTGCTATTTGATGAATAACCCAAGAAAATAGCTTCATCGCTTTTGGCATCTAATTTTCCCAGATTTGTTTTTCCATTATTTAGCACATAACAAATACATCCAAAGGTATGGAAATATGATATGTTTGGTTTTCTGCCCTTCCAAAGTTCATATGGGATTTTTTTCAATATAGCTCTAATGGTAACTCGGTTCAATACATGACAAGCTGTACTTACAGCTTCACCCCAAAATCTCTTGGATAGTTTACTCTCATTTAGCATGGTTCTAGCAATTTCTTGTATTGTCCGGTTTTTCCTTTCAATAACTCCATTTTGTTGAGGAGTTCTTGGTGTAGAGAATGTATGGTGAATTCCCTTTTCATTGCAAAATTCTATGAATCGGCTATTTTCAAATTCACCACCATGGTCACTTCTAATGAAGATAATTGAGCTTTGTTTTTTATTTTGCACCAAATTTGAAAACGAGACAAACATTGAAAATGCTTCATCTTTGCTAGCTAAGAGTATGATCCAAGTAAATCTAGAAAAGTCATCCACAATTACATATACATACTTTTTCCCACCAAGAGTTAAAATGTCTGATGGCCCATAAAGATCCATATGTAGTAATTCAAGTGGTCTAGTTGTTGAGATTTCCTGTTTGGTGGAAAATGACATTTTCGGTTGTTTAGATAGTTGGCAGGCTTTACAAATCTTATCTTTGTCATATTTGAGTTTTGGTAAGCCTTGTACCAAATTCTTTTTCCATAAGGTTTTAATATTTGACATATTTATATATCCAAGCCTTGCATGCCATTTCCATGGTTCATTTTCTATGGCTATTAGACATTTTCCTTCTAAGTCATCAAGGCAAACCAAATATACATTTCCATGTCTTTTGCCACTAAAAATTATGCGCTCGTCATCATTAATAACATTACATATAGAGGATTCAAATACAACTTTATATCCTTTATCACACAGTTGACTAATACTCATTAGATTGTGTTTGAGTCCTTCAACAAATAGAACATTTTCAATACATGCATTTGAAATACCATAGACGTTTCCTTTACCTTTTATTTTACCTTTCTCTTTATTTCTGAAAGCTACTGTTCCTTCATTACATGGGTTGATCTTATGAAATAGTCCTTTTTCTCCTGTCATGTGTCTTGAGCAACCGCTATCCATAAACCATACATTATTGGCCTTAGCTTTAAGGCAAACCTGCAAAAGCTATGGGCCGGAATCAAACGGATCGAGTTCGGGTATGGGCCGATTGCGATGATGCCCGGATGCCAAATGGTAGCGGATGGTACGAAGCTCGCGATCGATACGATCCTGACGTGAATGCATGTCGTGGATGTCATTTTGAACCCCGACTATGTTGCTAGTGAGGCGATCTTCGAGCTGCTCGAGGTGGACTCGAATGGCATGCACAGAGGTTTCCCACGACGGAGGATGTGGTGTAAGATCTGGAATTTGTGACCCATGCGGTGAGCAAGATGTTGGAAACATGAGGAAAAATAGCTCAATCTATGTTTTGATGATCAACAAATCAATTTGAGTAAGTCTTGGCTACTAACAAGATTGTGAAATGTCTTAAGAAATATACATTTGAAGAAAATCAAGTTAGAAGGCCAAGTCGTTCCCCAAGTCGACTCCAAGATCGACTTCAAACATGCAAAACTGTCCAGAGTTGAAAAAGGAAAAAGAGCAAGTGAAGTCGCAGGCCAAGTCGACTCCACATGCGACTTTGGTAGTCAAGTCGCATACGAAGTCGACTCCAGCATCGACTTCAAAGTGCACAAAAATGTCCAGCGTTGAAGTCTGGCTCCGAAGATTACGAAGTCGCAGACGAAGTCGACTCCAAGTGCGACTTGGGCGAAGTCGCAGCCGAAGTCGACTCAGACATCGACTTCGCTCAGGCAGACGAAAAACTTCAAATGACAAGTTCTGGATTACTTGATTTCAAGCCAAACTCAAATGAAGATGAAGATCAAGGCAACATAGATACTCAAGCTGAAACAATTGAAGACAAATCCAAGTACAAGCAAGAAGTATAAACTCAATCATTCAAATCAAGAAGATATCTAAGACTACATGACTCAATGATTCAAAACATGAAGAATACAAAAGAAGCAAAGGCATGAAGTAACAAAGCATCTCGAAATTATTCAAGTTCAGAAAGATCAACTGACGAGGTGAAGTCGCACACGAAGTCGACTCCACCTGCGACTTGGGTCAAGTCGTGAACCCAAGTCGACCCTGACTGGAACTTGAAGTTGCGACGGAGAAGCGAAGTCGCACCCGAAGTCGACTCCATCTGCGACTTGGGCGAAGTCGCATCCAAAGTCGACTCCACCTGCGACTTGGGTCGCAACGGTCGGATTTATTTTCGAACGTTGGCGCATTAAATGCGCGCCACCTACTCACTAACGTTCGGATTCCCTCCAAATTATAAATAGCATTGATGGTGAACGAGGGAAGAAGCTGAGAATCATTAAGCGAGCAATAACTCATATCCATAAGAGCTTCAAAGAGATCAAATCACTCAAGGAGGAAGAATTGTGCTTCAAGTTGCAAGAGCTACAATCAGAAACTTCAAAGCCATCATCTACAAGTTCTTCCCTGCGCTCAATCGTTTCTACACACCTGTAAAGTGTAGTTTACTTTCATTATTTACTTATTTGTGTTGAACTTGATTTAGCTTGCGTAGCTAAGATCAAGTGGTAGCAAAGTAGTGTGTGATTGGAGTGTGACTCATCACCTACTTGTGCTAAGTGTTATATGCCCCCTAGAGCTAGAATCTAGAAGAGAGCAAGTGGCTCTAGTCGTATATGCCCCCTAGAGCTTTGAATCTAGAAGAGAGCGGTGACTCTAATTGTATTCGTGGAATGCAATAGTGGAACCCAAGTCACAAGGTGTGTGAGCTTGGAAGAGTGGAGTAGGGAGGTTGCCCGAACCACTATAAAAATCTGCGTCTATTTTATTTCTGCTTTCTATATTGCTTTGCTCTCCATTTTGTTTCTTCATTTAAGGGGATTGAACCCACAAGGGGATAAGTTACCGAAGAAATTTTTAAGAACCCAATTCACCCCTCCCCTCTTGGGTTTTGCCATCAATTCGGGACCCAACAAGTGGTATCAGAGCAGGTCTTTGAATTAAATCAAAGAGATCTATTATCATGGCATCCCAATCTACTTCCATTCCCGCTTTTGCCGAGGGCCAATCTTTTACAAGGCCACCATTGTTTGATGGGAGCAACTTTGGCTATTGGAAGCTTCGTATGAAGCAACTCATCATGGCTACCGATATGGACTCTTGGATTGCTATCCAAGATGGTGTAACTTTGCCAATTGATGAAAGAGCTTCCAATTGGATCGAAGAGGAAGTAAGAACCGTCAAGAGCAATGCCAAGGCAATGAATTCTTTATTTTGTGCTCTTACGGCTTCGGAGTATGATAGAGTATCTTCTTGTTTGACTGCTAAAGAGATATGTGATACTCTAACATCTATTTATGAAGGAACCTCCCAAGTCCAAGGGACTAGGAGAAACATTTTGATTGGAGAGTTTGAAAATTTCAGAATGCTAGACACTGAAAATATTTCTGAAATGTTTGCAAGATTTTCTAAGATTACTAATGCTCTCAAAGGTCTTGGAAAAGCTATCTCTGAATCCGAACAGGTGATGAAGATACTAAGAGCTCTACCGGATTCATGGACTCCAAAGATTACAGCTATTGAAGAAGCGAAAGACCTCAACACCCTAAAGCTAGAAGATCTAATTAGCTCACTAATGTCACATGAGCTAATTAAGAGAAGAAACGAAGAGAATCATAAAGGGAAGAAAATCATTGCATTAAAAGCGGCACGCAACTCAGATGAGTCTACCTCCTCGTCTAACAATGGTGATGAAGATATTGCACTTCTTACTCACAAGTTTCGAAAATTTGTGAGAAAAGAAAAGAACCTTAAAGACTTCAAAGAAAACCACAAAAAGAAAAGAAGAAGGAGGTCACAAAATGCTACCGATGCGGGGGCGTAGGACATATGCAAGCTCAATGTCCTACACCGGAAGAAAGGCCAAAGGAGAATCATGAAAGAAGAAAATACCAAAGGCCAAGAGGAAGAGGCATGTTCGTCAATGAGGATACTTCATCAACATGCAGCTCTTCAACCGACGACAACAATGCAGAAAATTGTGCAAGAATTTGCTGCATGGCAAGGGTCAATCAAGAAGAAGAACTGCTATGCTTGAACACGACGGAAGTTTTGGAAGATCAATCTACCTCAACAAAATACACAGAAAGTGAAGAGGTAACTTCCAAACCTTATTCTCAATCAAGTTATTCTTCTTTTCTTGATTGCCTCAAATGTGCCGAATTAGATGAACTACAAATTGCATATGATTCATTGTATGGGGAAATCAAAAGGCTAGGAAACAAGTTGACATTAAAAAGAAAACAATGTAACTTTGTTATCATTGAAAATGGAAAACTAGCTGAAATGTCAACAAAATTGAAAGAAGAAAATGAACTGTTGTTGAAAGAAGTTGAGAAACTGAAAAAGGAGAACGAATCCTTAAATGAATCATTAGCAAAGTTCTCTAATCCCGGTGAAAATGTGAAGATGTTCTTGAATATGACCTCACAAACAGATAGAAGAGGTCTTGGATACAATACATTTGAGCAAGGAGAAAGTAGCAAGTCAAATGTGCCTACACTTTGGAAATATCAAACCAAATCTGCACTCATATACAAGCCTAAAATGAAAAATGTAATGTGGACTAGAAGGCCAACATTTGAACCAAAATATACTTGGAGGCCTACTCCTAGATTACCAATGGCTTGCAATTTCTGCAACAAGATGAGTCATAAAGCCTACAAATGTAATTTTAAGAAATTGTATGACCATGGTGCAAGACTAGTTTGGGTTCCAAGAAACACAAGATTTGGGCTTTCTAAGATAGAGCAACAAAGGTTGAATAATATTACTAACCCAAATGGACCCATAAAATGGGTACCAAAGAGATAAGAATTATTTGATTATTTTTCAGATTTGTTTAAAGGCAAAGGCAAACAATGTATGGTTCATGGATAGCGGTTGTTCAAGGCACATGACCGGAGAAAGGAGTTTATTCCATAAACTTAAGCCTTGCAACGATGGAACGGTTGCCTTTGGAAATAATGAGAAAGGTAAAATCAAAGGTAAAGGAAATATTTATAGTAGTTCAAATGCATGCATGGAGGATGTTTTGTTTGTTGAAGGACTCAAGCATAACTTAATGAGCATTAGCCAATTATGTGATAAAGGATATAAGGTTGTGTTTGAATCATCTGTATGCAATGTATTTGATGGTGAGCATATCATGTTTAGTGGAAAAAGGCATGGAAATGTATATTTGGTTTCACTTGATGAACTAGATGGTCAATGTCTAATGGCCATTGATAATGATCCATGGGTTTGGCATAAAAGGCTTGGACACATAAACATGAGAAATATAAAAACCCTATGGAAAAAGAGTTTGGTAGAAGGCTTGCCTAAGTTGAAATATGACAAAGACAAAATATGTAAGGCATGTCAATTATCTAAACAACCAAAGATGCCTTTCTCTACCAAAAAGGAGATTTCCACCACTAGGCCACTTGAATTGCTACACATGGATCTATATGGGCCATCCGACATTTTAACCATTGGTGGAAAGAAATATGTATTTGTAATTGTTGATGACTTTTCAAGATTCACATGGATAATTCTTTTAGCTAGCAAAGATGAAGCCTTCTCTATGTTTTCAACGTTTGTAAACTTGGTGGAAAATGAAAAACAAAGTACTATTATGACTATAAGGAGTGATCATGGTGGTGAATTCGAGAATAAACGATTCATAGAATTATGTAATGAAAAAAGAATTCATCACACATTTTCTGCACCAAGGACTCCACAACAAAATGGAGTTGTTGAAAGGAAAAACAGAACAATACAAGAGATGGCTAGAACTATGCTAAATGAGAGCAAATTATCTAAGAAGTTTTGGGGTGAAGCTGTAAGTACAGCTTGTCATGTATTGAATCGAGTTACCATTAGAGCAATCTTGAAAAAGACCCCATATGAGCTATGGAAAGGAAAGAAACCAAACATATCTTATTTTCATACTTTTGGATGCACATGTTATGTTCTGAACAATGGAAAAACCAACTTGGGAAAACTTGATGCTAAAAGTGATGAAGCAATATTCCTAGGTTATTCATCAAATAGCAAAACATATAGAGTTTTCAATAAACGAAACCAAGTTGTAGAAGAATCCATACATGTTGTTTTTGATGAGACTAACCCTTGCTTCAAAAGAAAGGATGATTTAAGTGATGCAGATGACATAGCAAGCAATCTTGAGAAATTGCATATGGAAAAGCAAGAGGAATTCATGGAGGAAAGGGTAAGTGAAGGTAACAATTCTTATAAACCTCCAACTGACTTGAAATTCAAACATGCACATCCAATTGAACAAGTTATAGGAAATGTGTATGAAGGTGTGAAAACTAGAAGGTCAAAGCAAAATGTGTGTGGACAATATGCTTTTGTTTCAAAAATTGAACCTTCTAATATTGAACAAGCTCTTGATGATGAAAACTGGATTATAGCAATGCAAGAAGAGCTAAATCAATTTGAAAGAAATCAAGTTTGGCACCTTGTTCCTAGACCAAATGACTGTATTGTTATTGGCACCAAGTGGGTTTTTAGGAACAAATTAGATGAAAGTGGACTAGTAGTGAGAAACAAAGCGAGACTTGTGGCAAAGGGGTACTCACAAGAAGAAGGAATAGATTTTGAAGAATCTTATGCCCCGGTTGCTAGATTAGAAGCCATTCGCATCTTATTAGCTTTTGCATCTTACATGAACTTTAAATTGTTTCAAATGGATGTCAAAAGTGCATTTTTGAATGGTTATATAAATGAAGAGGTGTATGTTGAGCAACCACCTGGATTTGAGGAGAAAGATCAATCAAAATTTGTGTACAAGTTGACCAAAGCATTATATGGATTAAAACAAGCTCCAAGAGCTTGGTATGATAGACTAAGCAAATTTCTGATTGATCATGATTTTCAAAAAGGAAAGGTAGACACCACTTTGTTTATCAAATATAAAGAAAACGATATTTTGATCATACAAATTTATGTTGATGATATTATTTTTGGTGCTACTAATGAAACTCTTTGCCAAGAATTTTCTGAGCTTATGCAGAAAGAGTTTGAGATGAGCATGATGGGAGAGCTAAACTTCTTCCTTGGACTGCAAATCAAGCAATTAAATGAAGGAATCTTTATTAACCAGTCCAAGTATATCAAGGAAATGCTAAAGAAGTTTGGCATGGAGAATAGCAAAGGAGCAAACACGCCCATGAGCTCTACAATCAAGCTTGACAAAGATGACAAGGGCAAAGTAGTTGATTTAAAATTGTATAGAAGCATGATAGGTTCCTTGTTGTATTTAACTGCTTCTAGGCCAGATATTTTGTTTAGTGTGTGTATGTGCTCTAGATTTCAATCATGCCCAAAAGAATCACACTTGGTAGCTGTGAAAAGAATTTTTAGATATCTAGTAGACACTACCAATTTAGGACTATGGTATCCAAAGAGCTCTAACTTTGATCTAATCGGCTACTCGGATGCGGATTTTGCTGGTTACAAAGTAGATAGAAAAAGCACTAGTGGAACATGTCAGTTTCTTGGAAGCATGTTGGTTTCATGGTTTTCAAGAAAACAAACTAGTGTTGCTCTATCTACGG
The DNA here is from genome assembly GCA_030490835.1 of Annona cherimola. NCBI lineage: Eukaryota > Viridiplantae > Streptophyta > Magnoliopsida > Magnoliales > Annonaceae > Annona > Annona cherimola. The sequence goes on from CM059976.1 coordinate 41,079,074, forward strand.
CGGAAGCCGAATACATTGCCGCCGGGAGCTGTTGTGCTCAATTACTTTGGATGAAACAGCAACTTAGGGACTATGACATGGATTTTAAAGATATACCTATCAAATGTGATAATACAAGTGCCATATGCCTAACCAAAAATCCTGTGTTGCATTCTAGGACCAAACATATAGACCTTAGACATCATTTCATTAGAGAACATGTAGAAAATCATGACATATGTTTGGTATATGTAAAAACAGAGGATCAAGTTGCAGATATCTTCACTAAGCCCCTAGCAAAAGAAGCATTTTATAAGATTAGAAATGACATGGGAATGCTTGAACTCACTTAAAGCATAAATTGAGGGGGAGCACCCATTTAGGGAGAGCTAACCCACCTATCTCTTTGATTACCCTCTAATCTTTTTGATATATTGACAAAAAGGGGGAGAGAGATTTAAGAATGAGGAAAAAGGAGAGAGACGATTAAAAGAGAGAAAGATGATTAAAGGGGCGAGAGATGTAAGAAGAGAAGAGTAAGAATGGGGAGAAGTATAGGATATGCTTACATGATATTTATATGTGGATGTTCTGTTTGCATGAGCATAAGCATGATTTTAAAATGCAATATGAGCATATTATTTTTAATGAAAGGTATCCACTCAAATCGGTTTTGTCAATCATCTAAAAGGGGGAGATTGTTGGAAACATGAGGAAAAATAGCTCAATCTATGTTTTGATGATCAACAAATCAATTTGAGTAAGTCTTGGCTACTAACAAGATTGTGAAATGTCTTAAGGAATATACATTTGAAGAAAATCAAGTTAGAAGGCCAAGTCGTTCCCCAAGTCGACTCCAAGATCGACTTCAAACATGCAAAACTGTCCAGAGTTGAAAAAGGGAAAAGAGCAAGTGAAGTCGCAGGCCAAGTCGACTCCACATGCGACTTGGGTAGTCAAGTCGCATACGAAGTCGACTCCAGCATCGACTTCAAAGTGCACAAAAATGTCCAGCGTTGAAGTATGGCTCCGAAGATTACGAAGTCGCAGACGAAGTCGACTCCAAGTGCGACTTGGGCGAAGTCGCAGCCGAAGTCGACTCAGACATCGACTTCGCTCAGGCAGACGAAAAACTTCAAATGACAAGTTCTGGATTACTTGATTTCAAGCCAAACTAAAATGAAGATGAAGATCAAGGCAACATAGATACTCAAGCTGAAACAATTGAAGACAAATCCAAGTACAAGCAAGAAGTATAAACTCAATCATTCAAATCAAGAAGATATCTAAGACTACATGACTCAATGATTCAAAACATGAAGAATACAAAAGAAGCAAAGGCATGAAGTAACAAAGCATCTCGAAATTATTCAAGTTCAGAAAGATCAACTGACGAGGTGAAGTCGCACACGAAGTCGACTCCACCTGCGACTTGGGTCAAGTCGTGAACCCAAGTCGACCCTGACTGGAACTTGAAGTTGCGACGGAGAAGCGAAGTCGCACCCGAAGTCGACTCCATCTGCGACTTGGGCGAAGTCGCATCCAAAGTCGACTCCACCTGCGACTTGGGTCGCAACGGTCGGATTTATTTTCGAACGTTGGCGCATTAAATGCGCGCCACCTACTCACTAACGTTCGGATTCCCTCCAAATTATAAATAGCATTGATGGTGAACGAGGGAAGAAGCTGAGAATCATTAAGCGAGCAATAACTCATATCCATAAGAGCTTCAAAGAGATCAAATCACTCAAGGAGGAAGAATTGTGCTTCAAGTTGCAAGAGCTACAATCAGAAACTTCAAAGCCATCATCTACAAGTTCTTCCCTGCGCTCAATCGTTTCTACACACCTGTAAAGTGTAGTTTACTTTCATTATTTACTTATTTGTGTTGAACTTGATTTAGCTTGCGTAGCTAAGATCAAGTGGTAGCAAAGTAGTGTGTGATTGGAGTGTGACTCATCACCTACTTGTGCTAAGTGTTATATGCCCCCTAGAGCTAGAATCTAGAAGAGAGCAAGTGGCTCTAGTCGTATATGCCCCCTAGAGCTTTGAATCTAGAAGAGAGCGGTGACTCTAATTGTATTCGTGGAATGCAATAGTGGAACCCAAGTCACAAGGTGTGTGAGCTTGGAAGAGTGGAGTAGGGAGGTTGCCCGAACCACTATAAAAATCTGCGTCTATTTTATTTCTGCTTTCTATATTGCTTTGCTCTCCATTTTGTTTCTTCATTTAAGGGGATTGAACCCACAAGGGGATAAGTTACCGAAGAAATTTTTAAGAACCCAATTCACCCCTCCCCTCTTGGGTTTTGCCATCAATTCGGGACCCAACACAAGAGCCGTGAGATACAGGTGAGGCTTGCTCCTCAGCCTGTGGCGGAGCTGGTTGGGCTTCAGGAGATGAAGGGGGCTGCTCCCCCTTAGCTTGTGCATGTCCTGCCTCTTCTTGAGTCGGCTCTCCCATCCTTTCCCGAATCCGTTCTGCTCTGAACTGCTCCAAATTGATTTTCATCCTTTGGAGCAATGCCTTATTGATGGCATTTGTGGATTTTGGGACTTCGAAAAGGTTCGCCGTCAACGTCCACTCCATAGTGTTCTAGGATCCTCGTGATCCATGTCCCGTAAGGTAAAACTCCTCGTGGGTTATCCTTTCGAGATGCCAAGGCTTCTAAAAATAATCTTGGTAAGCTTACCTTGACTTTATTTGATACTTTTCATAAAATTCCAGCTTCTTGTGGATTTAGTTGATTTCTTCCTCCACCTTTAGGGTATATACAATGTGCAATGAGTAACCTGAGCACCCTAAGTCTGGGAGATAAATTCATATAATGTAAAAACTTAATGCCCGGGTGATATTTGTTGCTCTTTGTTAGCTGATTATACATCTATCCAGGGTTAGATCCTCAGGAAGCTGCCCTTCTTCGTATGGTACATGTAGGATTCTTCCTATTTTCATCAGTGTATTTCCTAGACTTGCTGTTCTCATAGTTCCTAAGAACATTTCTACTCCTTTTACATATGTGTTGAAGGAGTTATCATCCCATAAGTAGTAGAATATCCTAGTCAGGTCGGGATATACTCTGTCATCTGCTTTCAACAAACTTGTCCAGCCTTGGAAATCTAACAATTCTTCAATTCCAAATTCATAATCGCTCAAGAACTTAAAGTCTATAATTTTAGGAATGAATACCTTCCGTTCATAAAAGTGCTTATAGAATCTACTATGCTGAAGCTCGGTTTTGAAGTAGGTTGTGGGCATTTTCAGAACTTGCCCTTTTGTGGATGGAGTTCTTCTTTCTCCAGTATCTGAGCTTTGAGGTTGACTTTCTGACCTCTGAACTTGAGCTGAGGATGGGGTTGCAGTCTGAAATCTGACCCTTCGACTTGTTGAAGTTGAAGGTTCTTCTCTTGCCCTTTTTGCAGGAGTTCTTTGCCTCTTGGAAATTTCTTCCTCTGTGGCTGATTCCGCAGGTCTAGGTACAGGCCTCAAAGAAGGTTTAGATATCGCTAGTTTGGGAAGTTTGGATTTAGGAGCCATTGAGTTGGGTTATAGAGAGAAAGAGAGGGAGAGTGAGCTAGAGTGAGAGAGAGACAAAGAGACAGAGAGATATCAAAAGAAAATGTAGAGACAGAGAGAGATTAAGCGGGAGAGTGAGAGAGACTGTGAGAGAGGGACAGCAAGATAGAGATGGAAAGAGAGGTGAGAGCAATGGAGAGAGAGAGAGAGATGGAGAAATGTAGAGAATGGAGAGAGATGAGACGAACAGAGGAGAGAAAAGGAACGGAGAAGGAAAATAGAGAGAATGCGAAAGGAAAATGAAGGAGACGGACCTGGACGCGGAGGGAAAAATGAAGGAGAGAGGGAGAGAACAGAGAGAGAGCTGTGCGCGGGAAAATGAGAGGAAGAAGAAGAAGGAGGAGAAGAAGGAGAAGGAGAAGACGGACGGTTGCGCGCGGAGTCGACTTTGCTCTAGGCGAAGTCGACTTCACATCTCCCAAGTCGACTTCACTGGAGTCGACTTGGCTTCCCCAGAGTCGACTTGACTCATCGATTTTGACCTTTTTCAGATTCGATTTTCCTGTATAATTTTCCCTAATTTAATTCAATCATCCCCATTTCATTTCTAATTTTGTAAAATGATTCCTTTGCTAAGGGCTTGGTAAATATATCAATAATTTGATCCTCAGTTTTCACATATTCTAAACAAACATCATAATTTTCAACATGTTCTCGAATAAAATGATCTCTTACATCTATATGCTTGGTTCTTGAATGCAATACAGGATTTTTTGTCAAACATATGACTCTTGTGTTATCACATCTGATAGGAATATTATAATAATCAATGCCATAGTCTTTCAATTATTGTTTCATCCAAAGTAGTTGGGCACAACAGCTTCCGGCGGCTATATATTCGGTTTCTGCTATAGATAGAGCAACACTAGTTTGTTTCCTTGAATACCATGAAACTAATATATTTCCAAGAAATTGACAGGTTCCACTAGTACTTTTTCTATCTACTTTGTAGCCGGCAAAATCCACATCTGAGTAGCCGATTAAGTCAAATGTTGACCCCTTTGGATACCATAGTCCAAGATTAGTGGTATTTATCAAATATTTAAAAATTCTTTTTACAACCAATAAATGTGATTCTTTAGGGCATGCTTGGAATCTAGAACACATACAAACACTGAAAAAAAATGTCTGGTCTAGAAGCAGTTAAATACAACAATGATCCTATCATACTTCTATAAAGCTTTTTATCGATACATTTACCATTTTCGTCCGTGTCGATCTTGATTGTTGAACTCATTCAAGTATTTGCTCCTTTAGTAGTTTGCATTCCAAATTTTTTTTAGCATTTCTTTGACGTACTTGGACTGATTTAAGAATATTCCTTCGCTTTGTTGCTTGATTTGCAGTCCAAGGAAGAAATTTAGTTCTCCCATCATGCTCATTTCAAATTCGCTTTGCATGATCTTAGAAAATTCTTGGCACAGAGTTTCATCAGTAGCACCAAATATTATATCATCTACATAGATTTGCACAATTAAAATATTTTTACTTTTATATTTGATGAATAATGTAGTATCGACTTTCCCTCTTTGAAATTCATGATCAATCAAAAATCTATTTAACCTTTCATACCAAGCTCTTGGGGCTTGTTTTAGTCCATATAATGCTTTAGTCAGCTTATAAACATATTTTGATTGATCCTTTTCTTCAAATCTAGGGGGTTGTTGAACATATACTTCTTCATTCAAGTATCCATTCAAAAATGCATTTTTCACATCCATTTGAAACAATTTGAAACTCATGTGAGAAGCAAACGCTAGTAAGATGCGTATGGCTTCTAATCTAGCCACAGGTGCATATGATTCTTCAAAATCAATCCCTTCTTCCTAGGAATACCCTTTGGCTACTAGTCTACCTTTGTTTCTAATTACAAGTCCGCTTTCGTCCAATTTGTTCCTAAATACTCATTTGGTACCAATAATGGTATAATCATTTGGTCTAGGAACTAAATGCCATACATTGTTTCTTTCAAATTGATTTAGCTCTTCTTGCATTGCAATTACCCAGTTTTCATCATTAAGAGCTTGTTCAATGGTGGTTGGTGTTGGGTCCCGAATTGATGGCACAACCCAAGAGGGGAGGGGTGAATTGGGTTCTTAAAAATTTCTTTGGTAACTTAAGACTTAACCCCTTGTAGGATTAATCCCCTTGAATGAAGAAACACAATAGAAAGTACAGTAATGAAGAAAGCAGAAATAAAAGCAAGTAGACAAGAATTTTATAGTGGTTCGGGCAACCTCCCTACTCCACTCTTCCAAGCTCACACTCCTTGTGACTTGGGTTCCACTATTGTATTCCGCGAATACAACTAGAGCCTCTTGCTCTCTTCTAGATTCTAGCTCTAGGGGGCATATACAACCAGAGCCTCTTGCTCTCTTCTAGATTTCAGCTCTAGGGGGCATCAACAACTAGAGCCTCTTGCTCTCTTCTAGATTCCAGCTCTAGGGGGCATCAAACACTTAGCACAAGTAGGTGATGAGTCACACTCCAATCACACACTACTTTGCTACCACTTGATCTTAGCTACGCAAGCTAAATCAAGTTCAACACAAACAAGTAAACAATAAAAGTAAACTACACTTTACAAGTGTGTAGAAACGATTTAGCGCAGGGAAGAACTTGTAGATGATGGCTTTGAAGTTTCTGAATGTAGCTCTTGCAACTTGAAGCACAATTCTTCCTCCTTGAGTGATTTGATCTCTTTGAAGCTCTTATGGATATGAGTTATGCTCACTTAATGATCCTCTTGTTTTTCCCTTGTTCACAATGGGTTGTATTTATAAGTTTGGAGGGAATCCGAACGTTAGAGGGTTGGTGGCGCGCATTTAATGCGCCAACGTTCGAAAATAAATCCGACCGTTGCGACCCAAGTCGCAGGTGGAGTCGACTTCGGGTGCGACTTCACCCAAGTCGCTGACGGAGTCGACTTCGGGTGAGACTTCGCAGACTCCGGTCTTCAGTTTTCAACGCTGGAAGTTTTTCCTCGATTGAAGTCGATCATGAAGTCGACTTGGCTTTGCGACTTCACCCAAGTCGCAGTCTGGAGTCGACTTGGCTTCGCGACTTCACTTCCTGTAGCGACTTCAAGTTCCAGGTCGGGTCGACTTGGCTTCAGACTTGACCCAAGTCGCAGGTGGAGTCGACTTGGGGTGCGACTTCACCTCGGCAGTTGATTTTCTGAACTTTGGAACTTGGTTCTTTCATTTCCTTTTGTTTAGCCTTCTTCATGCCTTTAATTCTTTTGTATTTTTCTTTCTGAATCTTTGTGCCTTGATTGTATTAGCTTCATGATCTGCAATCCTTAGAAGCTTGACTTTGATTCTTCTTAAATCTTGAATCTTTGGAGAACTTGAGTCTTGCATAGTGTATCATCATCTTGCTTTGCATTTGACTCATATTGATCTTCATGACTTGCTTATTTCTTCATCTTGGAACATGCTTGAAGTTCTTGTCTTGGACTTGAGAGACTCATGTTGATTTTAGACTTGAGATATCTTAAGTTGTTCTTGGAAAGGAGCTTGAAACTGCATCTTTGATCTTTGAGAACCTCAAGTCGCACTTTGGGGTCGACTTCGTTTGCGACTTCACTCAAGTCGCAACTGGAGTCGACTTGGCCTGCGACTTGGCAGCTCCGTGTCCCAATTTTCAACTCTGGAAGAAATTGCACGACTGAAGTCGATAGCGAGGTCGACTTCGTCTGCGACTTGGCTACCCAAGTCGCATGTGGAGTCGACTTGACCCGCGACTTCACTTGGTCTTCTTCCCATTTCAGCTCTGGACGTTTTGCATGTTTGAAGTCGATCTTGGAGTCGACTTGGGGATCGACTTGGCCTTCCTAACTTGATTTTCTTCAAATGTATATTCCTTAAACATTTCACAAACTTGTTAGTAGCCAATACATACTCAAGTTGATTTGTTAATCATCAAAATATGGATTTAGCTATATTTCCAACAGTTGGTTTAATTTTTGACACAAATGCATATTGTCCACAAATATTTTATTTTGATCTCCTAGTTTTTACTCTTTCATAAATATTTCCAATGACTTGCTCAATTGGATGACATTTTTGAATTTTAAATCAATTGGAGGTTTGTAGGAATCACTACCTTCACTTACCTCTTCCTCCATGGAGTTTTCCGGCTTGAGCTCGGTTTCCTTTTGTTGTTCTTGTTGTTTTGCTCTTGTATCATCTGCGTCATTTAGTTCATCCTCCTTTTTCGGAGTTTGGTTAAATTCATAAAAAACAACATGTATTGATTCTTCTATTGTTAGATTTCTTTTGTTGAAAATTCTATATGCTTTGCTATTTGATGAGTAACCCAAGAAAATAACTTCATCGCTTTTGGTATCTAGTTTTCCCAAATTTGTTTTTCCATTATTTAACACATAACAAATACATCCAAAAGTATGGAAATATGATATGTTTGGTTTTCTGCCTTTCCAAAGTTCATATGGGGTCTTTTTCAATATTGCTCTAATGGTAATTCTGTTTAATACATGACAAGCTGTACTTACAGCTTCACCCCAAAATCTCTTGGACAATTTACTCTCATTTAGCATGGTCCTAGCCATTTCTTGTATTGTCCGGTTTTTCCTTTCAACGACTCTATTTTGTTGAGGAGTTCTTGGTGCAGAAAATGTATGGTGAATTCCTTTTTCATTACAAAATTCTATGAATCGACTATTTTCAAATTCACCACCATGGTCACTTCTAATGGAAATGATTGAACTTTGTTTTTCATTTTGCACCAAATTTGAAAACGAGACAAACATCGAAAATGCTTCATCTTTGCTAGCTAAGAGTATAATCCAAGTAAATCTAGAAAAATCATCCACAATTACATACACATACTTTTTCCCACCAAGAGTTAAAATGTCTGATGGTCCATAAAGATCCATATGTAGCAATTCAAGTGGTCTAGTTGTTGAAATTTTCTGTTTGGTCGAAAATGGCATTTTTGGTTGTTTAGATAGTTGACAGGCTTTACAAATCTTATCTTTGTAATATTTGAGCTTCGGTAAGCATTGTACCAAATTCTTTTTCCATAATGTTTTAATATTTGACATATTTATATGTCCAAGCCTTGTATGCCATTTCCATGGATCATTTTCTATGGCTATTAGACATTTTTCTTCTAGGTCATCAAGGCAAACCAAATATACATTTCCATATCTTTTGCCAGTAAATATTATGTGTTCGTCATCATCAATAACATTACATATAGAGGATTCAAATATAACTTTATATCCTTTATCACATAATTGATTAATACTCGTTAGGTTGTGTTTGAGTCCTTCAACAAATAGAACATTTTCAATACATGCATTTGAAGTACCATAGACATTTCCTTTACCTTTTATTTTACGTTTTTCATTATTTTCGAAAGCTACTGTTCCTTCATTGCATGGGTTGATCTTGTGAAATAGTCTTTTTTCTCCTGTCATATGTCTTGAGCAACCGCTATCCATAAACCATACGTTATTGGCCTTAGCTTTAAGACAAACCTGCAAAAATTAATTTAAGTGGAGCTCATCCTTTTGGTACCCATTTTATAGGTCCGTTTGGGTTAGTTATCCTTTGGAGTTTATGCTGGTCTACTTTTGAAGCCATAAATCCAATGTTTTCGGCATCCAAACCAATTTAGCACCAAGGTTTTGAGTTTTCTTAATTTACATTGATAGACCTTGTGTCCTAACTTGTTGCAAAAATTACAAGCTCCCGGAAGTCTAGAAATAGGGAGCCACTTGGTAATTTGTTCCTCGGTTGGTCTTTTGGTCTAAACTACTTGATTTATCTTAGGATTAGTATGAATAGGTTTGGCGTTGTTTCTTGGAGCATTAGATTTTTTTTGTTCAAATGTATTATACCCAAGTCCTTTCTTGCAAGTTTGGGTTGTCATTTTCAAGAACATTCTCACATTTTTTCCTGGATTAGAAAACTTGGCAAGTGATTCATTTTCGTTTTTGAGTTTCTCTAACTCAACTTCCAAGGTATTCTTTTTATTTTTCAATTTATCTAATTTTTCAGCAAGTTTACCATTTACAATTATTACTGCATCACATTGTCTTTTCTTTATTGTAAACTTGTTTCCTAATTTCTTTATTTCTTCATATAATGAATCATAGGCTTGTTGAAGTTCTTCTAATTCAGCACATTTGAGACATTCATTCGTAGAAAAATTTGAAAAAGATTTTTGTTTGGAGGTTACCTCTTGACTACTTGTGCAGTTCGTTGAAGTAGCTTGATCCTCCAAGATTTCCGTGACTGCAAAGCATATGTCAGAATTTGCTACGCAACAACTTCTTGCGCAATCTACTTCACATTCTTCACTTGAAGAGCTACTTGTTGTAGATTCTTCTTCATTCACATACATGCATCTTCCTTTGTTTCTTTGAAATTTTCTGTTGTCGCCTCGATCTTTTCTTTGCTCCTTTGCTTTATTTTCTTCGGGCGTTGGGCATTGGGCTTGCATGTGCCCCGAACCGCCACATCAGTAACATGTTGTTTCTTTTTTTTTTCTCTTTGAAATTTCTTTCTTTAAAGTTTCTGAAATTTCTACCTTTCCTTACAAACTTTCTGAATCGTTTTGTAAGTAAGGTAATTTCATCGTCATTTTGAGAAGATGAGGTGGTGTCGTCCAAGTCTTGTGCGGCTCTCAAGGCAATGACTCTTTTGCCTTTGTAGTGATCTTCGTTTTTTTTCTTGATCAGCTCATGTGACATCAGGGAGCTAATAAGATCTTCCAATTTCAACGTGTTTAGATTCTTGGCTTCTTCTATTGCCGTGATTTTTGGAGTCCATGATTCGGGTAGTGCCCTCAGAATCTTCATGACCTGCTCAGATTCAGAAATTGCTTTTCCTAGTCCGTTCAAGGCGTTAGTAATCTTGGAAAATCTAGCAAACATTTTAGAAATATTTTCAGTTTCTAACATCCTAAAGTTTTTCAATTCTCCAATCAAAATATTTCTTCTTGTCCCTTGGACTTGAAAAGTTCCTTCATAGATAGATGTTAGTGTATCCCATATCTCTTTGGCAGTTAAACAAGAGGATACTCTATCATATTCGGAAGTCGTAAGAGCACAAAATAATGAATTTATAGCCTTGGCGTTGCTCTTTACAGTCTTTACTTCCTCATCGGTCCATTTGGAAGCTCTTTCATCAATAGGCAATGTCACGCCGTGTTGGATTGCAATCCAAGAGTCCATATCTATAGTCATGATGAGTTGTTTCATACGTAGCTTTCAATATCCAAAATTGTTCCCATCAAACAATGGTGGCCTAGTAAAGGATTGGCCTTCAGTAAATGCGGGAATGGAAGTGGATTGGGATGCCATATCAAAAGATCTCTTTGGTAAAACTCAAAGACCTGCTCTGATACCACTTGTTGGTCCCGAGTTAATGGTAAAACCCAAGAGGGGAGGGGTGAATTGGGTTCTTAAAAATTCTTTGGTAAATTTAAGACTTAACCCCTTTAAAGTTTTACTCCCCTTGAATGTAACAGATAGAGAGCAATAAAATAGTGAAAGCGAAAATGAAAAGCAATAGACAAGATTTATAGTGGTTCGGGCAACCTTTCCCTACTCCACTCTTCCAAGCTCACACACCCTTGTGACTTGGGTTCCACTATGTATTCCGCGAATACAACTAGAGTCTTCGCTCTCTTCTAGATTCTAGCTCTAGGGGGCATAATACAATCAACACAAGCAGGTGATGAGTTACACTCCAATCACAACTCTACTTGCTATATCTTGGTTTGAACCACCAAACTCAAACCAAGCACCAACAACAAACAACAATATGAAAATAGAAGAAATCTACACTTTACTGATTTGTGTAGCAAGCTTTAGCTCGTGGAAGAATCTGTAGAAGCAACAAATCGTATTTCGTTGAAGCAAACCGCAACTTTGAAGCTTGTTCTTCCTTTGAAAATGAATAGATCAATCAATTGTAGAGAAAAGTAGATAAAAGCTCTTAGTAGCACTTCTTTCCTCTCTTTAGGCTCTATCTTGTATGTATCCACATTTGCTTGAGTGTCGTTATAGAGTTGGTTGGCGCGTAATAAATGTCCAACGTTCAAAAATTCGAACGTTATATCCCCAAGTCGCAGGTGGAGTCGACTTCGTCTGCGACTTCGCCCAAGTCGCATGCTGGAGTCGACTTCGTGTGCGATTTCGGCTGTTCTTCAGCTTCCAAGTCTGTCTTCAGGGTCGACTTGGTTTGAGACTTAGCCTCAAGTCGATCTTGGAGTCGACTTGGGGTGCGACTTGTCCTCAATTCGATTTTGGAGTCGACTTGATGTGCGACTTGGCTATTTCCTTGTGCCAAGTCAGTTTGATTTATCTCTTGCTTGCTTAAGTTCTTTCCTTTTCTTGTCCTTCAATACTATAAGATTTTATTTGTACTGGATTGGCTTCAAGTCTTGTGAATTTGGAGAACTTGAATCTTGTATGGACGAATCATCTTTGATTTGGAATGAATTCATGTACCTTGCTTGCTTTAAGCTTGTATTAGTCTTCATATACTCAGGTTTGAAAAACTTGAGTTGTCTTCATCTTGAAATGAACTTGTACTTGAGCTGCCTTATAATGTTCAAGTTGATGACTTTGCCTGTGACTTTAGAATTTTTGCTACACAATTTAAGCTTTGAGAGGAAGCCACCACTTCAAGTCGATTCTGGGGTCGACTTCATCTGCGACTTGACCTCAAGTCGCAAGTGGAGTCGACTTCGACTGCGACTTCGGATTTTTTGTCTCCAAAATCAACGCTGGAGAGAAAATGCTGCTTCAAGTCGATACTGGAGTCGACTTCATCTGCGACTTGGCTTCCAAGTCGCAAGTGGAGTCGACTTCATCTGCGACTTCGGTTGTTTTGTCTCCCAAAATCAACACTGTCCATAAAGTACCTGTTGAAGTCGCTTATGGAGTCGACTTCGAGATCGACTTCGCCTAAGTCAAAGTTGGAGTCGACTTAGGGATCGACTTGGGCTGATTTTTCATTCCTTAAAAACATTCATTTATTAGTAATCATATCATACTCAAATTTGTATTTGTTAATTATCAAAACTTATGCTTTGGTCAATTGTTTCCAACACATGAATGAGGAAGAAGGTTAAAATTTTTAGTAACCCAGTGGTCTACTGCACTTCGTGCACATGTAGGCTAGTTTTTGCAACATAAAATTCAATTATTTTTACAATTCAATCTTAATCTTTTAAAATGCAAATTCGTAAAGTTAGAGGGTTTAAAATACGACTTATATTTTATACATTTTAGAAGATTCTAATGATATTTTTTAACATTGTGAGGGTCAAGGGTTTAAAATGCAAAGAACCAAACTTCATAGGGTTTAAAATGCTAATTCATAAACTTTAGAGTTCAAAATCCAAATACACAAAGTTAGAGGGTTTAAAATGCAAATTCTCCTATAAAAGTATTTTAGACATTGTACAAGTTTTTAATGGTGCTTTTAAATGCCGTTATGAATGAGGGTCTAAAATACAAATAGCTAGACTTTAGAGGGTTTAAAATGGTAATATGCAAACCTTGGGATCTAAAATGCTAATATGCAAAGTTAAGGGGTTTAAAATGCAAATTCCCTTAGCTTCTATATAAGTCAGCTCATCCTTAGAAACTTTGGGCTTCACCATGATGATTAGCAGTTAAAGCTAGATTTTAACATGACTCTTATATGAAATTGCTTTGATTTTTCCATTATTATGTTCAATATTGTTCTTTTATGAATAAAATTACATGAAAGGAGAAAACATATGATTTTGGAAGAAAATCCACTGAAAATTGGACAAAAACTACGAAATTTAAACCTAGCTTAGCCCATGTTCTAAGGAGAGGAAACATAGCATGTGTAAGACAATAAGCACATAGGAGGATAGAGAAGAACATGGGGCGGTGGTATGAAAAACACGGCCCATGAGATGATGAAGGCTTGTAAATTTTATGACAAGAGATAACGTGGGGCCCTGTGATCACCACACAACTTGTGTACTAGGCGACGAGGGGTGCAACTTGGGTAGGGTACCCATGGGTACCCACCAACCCGACCCTAATTTGGGTAGGGTAAGACAAAATGTTACCCATAGGTATGGGTAGGGTACAAATTATTACCAGCTACCTCAAATAGGATACGGGTAGGGTAGATACGCTAGGTACCCAGAACCGACCCACATAGTGTTGGTCCTGAGTTAATGGCAAAACCCAAGAGGGGAGGGTGAATTGGGTTCTTATAAAATTCTTCGGTAAATTAAAACTTAACCCCTTGAAAGCTTAATCCCCTTGATTAAAACAAATAGAGAGCAATGAAATAGTGAAGGCAATAAGGTAAACAGTAGGCAAGATTTATAGTGGTTCGGGCAACCTCTCCCTACTCCACTCTTCCAAGCTCACACACCGTTGTGACTTGGGTTCCACTATGTATTCTGCGAATACACTTAGAGACTCCGCTCTCTTCTAGATTCCAGCTCTAGGGGGCATACACAAACAGAGCCTATGCTCTCTTCTAGATTCTAGCTCTAGGCAGCTTGTACACTTGATACAAGTAGGTGATGAGTTCAACTCCAATTACAACTCTACTTGCACCGTCTTGGTTTGTTACAATACACTCAAACCAAGACAAATAACAAAGAGTAATGAAAATAAGGAAGATCTACACTTTACAGAGTTGTGTAGGCAAGATTGAGCTTGAGAAAGAACTTGTAAAAGAAACCGGTTGTATGTCGTTGAAGCTACTTGCAACTTGAAGCTCTTTCTTCCTTTGAAAATGTATAGATCACTCAAATTTAGAGAAAAGCAAATGGGAGCTCTTGTTTGCACTTCTTTTCTCTCTTTAGACAATGTAGTGTTTTTTATTCTCGTTTGCTTGAGTGACTATTTATAGAATGGGGAAGGTTTGAACGTTATAGAAGTGGTTGGCGCACAATAAATGTTCCAACGTTCAAAAATTCGAACGTTGGTTCCCCAAGTCGCAGAGTCGACTTGGGTTGCGACTTGACCTGTTCTTGTGCTGAAATTTGTTTGGTCCTTGCTTGATTTCTTCTAGCTTGCTTAGCTTTCCTTCTTGAATCATTTACTTCTAAAATGGCTTCTAATATTTGCAAAACTCCTTGAAGAACTTGTCTTAGTTGCTTTTGATAGTAGTCTTCATGACTTGAACTTCTTCATCTTCAACTACGTTCGAAGCTGTGCCTTGGACTTGAGAGACTTGAATTGATAGTGAGCTTATATTCTTGATTTTGGATTTGAGAAGTCCCAAGTTGATCTTTAAAGTGAGCTTGAAACTGTATCTTGAATTTTGACAAGCTCAAGTCGAACTTGGGGTCGACTTCATCTGCGACTTCACCCAAGTCGCACCTGGAGTCGACTTCGTCTGCGACTTTGGCCCCAAAATCAGCTCTGGAGTGTTTTTCCCGACTCAAGTCGATGTTGGAGTCGACTTCGTTTGCGACTTGGCCTGCGACTTCACCAGCTTTCCTTCCGATTTGAATTTTACCGTGAGGTTCTGTTTCAAGTCGAATATGGAGTCGACTTTGGGATCGACTTCACCCTAAGTTGAAGTCCAAGTCGACTTGGATATTGACTGGGCTAATTCATTCCTTAAATCATTAAGCAAAATCATTAGTACTCACAATATACTCAAATTAGACTTTGTTAATCATCAAAACTCATGTTTTGGTCAATTTTGTTTTGTTTTAAACATTGTTTCCAACAATTTCTCTCTTTTTGATGGTTGACAAAACTAAATTGAGTTTGTACCTTTCAAGATAATCACAGTCATATAGTTTTCAAAACGGATCATAGCTTTTAAACAGAGTATAGCAAACATGAAACACATAGCAAGCATAAAACACATATTTAAGCATAAACAAGTTTCATAGATCAATCATTTTTACAGATTACAATGTAAAGCAAAAAATGAAACCTAGATACAAACTACCCGTCCCAAAATGCTCTAAAAAGTTCTCAAAAACAACTCTATTTTCCTATTCTATCTCCCCCTTTTGGTCAATCTTTCAAAAATGGTTCAATCACCAAGGATTTGGTGAATTGAAATTGGGAAATGGGATATGACGATTGAATGGGTTTGATAGGACGAACATGAGCAGAGGAATAGAAGGAGGAAACAGGAGCGGGAGTCGGATATCTATGAACTGATCCTGAATCGAAAGGATCAAGCTCCGGTATGGGTCGATTTTTGTGTCGCCCCGATGCAAGATGGTATCGAATGGTACGCATTTCCCGATCGATTCGATCTTGTCGGGAATGCATATCATTGATAGCAGTGAGAACCTCGGTCACGAGACTGGTCATTCGATTCTCTTGATGACCCATTTCCTCTCGTAGAGCAGATATCTCTTCTTTGATGCTCTGTAATGTGACCTCTTGAGATGACGGTGGAGGCGCCTGATCAGGTGCAGCAGATCCCTGTGGAGAGTAGGATCCGTGCGTCATAGGAGATACTGGCTCCTCGGGAACGTCTCGGGGTGGAGCAGATGGTGCCTGGGAGGCTGCTCCCCCTCAGTCTGTGCATGGCCTTCTTGCTCACGAGTTGGTTCGCCCAGCTTTTCTCGTATCCTGTCATCTCTGAACTGCTCCAAGTTTATCTTCATTCGTTGGAGCAATGCCTTGTTAATGGCATTTGTAGTTTTAGGAACTTCAAATGGTTCCCCTTCAATATCCACTTCGAAGTGTTATAGGATCCTTGTGATCCAAGTCCCGTAGGGTAGAACACCTCTCGGGTTGTCCTTTCTGCACGCCAAGGCTTCGAGAAATAGTCTTGGGAGATTGATCTTGACCTTGTTGACCAATTTCCAAAGAATCATGGCCTCCTGTGGGTTGAGCTGATTTCTTCCGCCGCCTTTCGGATAGATGCAGTGTGCAATGAGTAAGCGAAGGACTCTCAGCCGTGGAGAAAGATCCATGTAGTGTAGGAATTTGGTCCTTGCATGGTACTTGTTGCTCTTTGTCAGCTTATTGTAGATCTTCTCCATTATAAGATCTTTGGGTAGTCGTTCTTCTTCAAATGGCACTTCAAGAATTCTTCCTATTCTCTTTATGGCTTCATTCTGATCTGGGTTATTCACAGTCCCAAAATACATCTCTGTTCCTTTGACATAAGCTGAAAACTTATTGTCATCCCACAGATAATAGAACATCCTTGTCAGATCGGGATATATCCTTTCATCTGTCTTCAGCAACTGTGTCCATCCTTGAAAATCCAATAACTCTTCTATATCGAATTCATAATCGTTTAGAAATTTGAAATCGATAATCTTTGGAATGAATACCTTTCTTTCGTAGAAGTGCTTATAGAAGCGACTGTGTTGAAGCTCTGTATTGAAATATGTTGTGGGCATTTTTAGGACTTGCCCTTTCGTGATTGGGATTCTTGCTGAATTGGAGCTTTGAGGTTGGCTTTCCGACCTCGGAGCTCGATCTGAAGATTGGGTAGCGGTTTGAAACCTGACCCTTCTACCCGTCGATGTTGATGGTTCCTCTCTGGCTCGTTTTCCAGAAGTTCTTTGCTTTCTGGGAACTTCTTCCTCTGTAGTTGACCTTGAAGGTCTAGGAATAGGTTTGAGTGAAGGCTTTGAGACTGCTAGCTTTGGGAGTCTAGATTTTGGAGCCATTTTGAATTGGATTCAAGAGAAGGAAGGTGACTAAGTCAAATGGGAGAAAGAGGAAATCTGTGCTGGAGAATAGAAATAAACAGAGAAAGAGAGAACTTGAAGAGGAGCTGAGTTTTGAGAGAGAAAATGTTGGAAACAGAGGGAGAAAGTGAGAGAGTGAAAGGGAGAAAAGGAGAGAGTTGGGCAGTGTAAGAGAGAGAGAGAGAGGCAGGAAGACTTAGAGATTTTAAAGAGAGACAGAGAAATTGGGAGGAAGGGAGAGATTCGCCGGAGAAAGAGAAGAAAAAACAGAGGGTCGGCGAAAAATGAGAAAGAAAGAAGAAAGAAGAGAAGAAAAAGAAAGAGGGAGAGAGAAGTCGGATGGTCGCGCGCGCGGAGTCGACTTGCCCTAGGCGAAGTCGACTTCGGTCCCTTGGAGTCGACTTCTCCTTAGGGCGGAGTCGACTTCGCTACAGAAGCGGAGTCGACTTCATTTTTCCTAAGTCGACTTCACCAAGTCGACTTGGCTCCCATGGAGTCGACTTGACTCACGATTTTTTTAAATTTTTCTATTTAATTTTTCTTAATTTAATTCTATCATCCCCATATCATTTCTAATTTTATAAAATGATTCCTTAGCTAGAGGTTTGGTAAAGATATCAGCAATTTGGTCTTCTGTTTTAACATATTCTAAACAAATATCATGATTTTCAACATGTTCTCTTATAAAATGATGTCTTACATCTATATGATTTGTTCGTGAATGCAATACAGGATTCTTGGTCAAACATATAGCACTTGTATTATCATATTTAATAGGAATATTGAAATAATCAATGCCATAATCTTTTAATTGTTGTTCATCCAGAGTAGTTGGGCACAACAGCTTTCGGCGGCTATATATTCGGCTTCCGCAGTAGATAGGGCAACACTGGTTTGTTTCCTTGGGTACCATGAAACCAACATATTTCCAAAAAATTGACAAGTTCCACTGGTACTTTTTCTATCTACTTTGTAACCGGCAAAATCCGCATCCGAATAGCCGATTAAATCAAATGTTGACTCCTTTGGATACCATAGTCCAAGATTGATAGTGTTTATCAAATATTTAAAAATTCTTTTTACAGCCAATATATGTGATTCTTTAGGACATGCTTGAAATCTAGAGCACATAAAAACACTGAATAAAATATCTGGTCTAGAAGCAGTTAAATATAACAATGATCCTATCATGCTTCTATAGAGCTTTTGATCGATACATTAACCATTTTCGTCTGTGTCGATCTTGATCGTAGAACTCATTGTTGTATTTGCTCCTTTACCATTTTCCATTCCAAATTTCTTGAGCATTTCTTTGACATATTTGGACTGATTTAAGAATATCCCTTCTGTTTGCTGCTTGATTTGTAGTCCAAGAAAAAAATTTAATTCTCCCATCATGCTCATTTCAAATTCGCTTTGCATAATCTTAGAAAATTCTTGGCATAGATTTTCATCAGTAGCACCAAATATTATATCATCTACATAAATTTGTACAATTAGAATGTTTTTATTTTTATACTTAATGAACAAAGTAGTGTCCACTTTCCCTCTTTGAAACTCATGGTCAATCAAAAATTTATTCAGCCTTTCATACCAAGCTCTTGGAGCTTGTTTTAGTCCATATAATACTTTGGTCAATTTATAAACATACTTTGATTGATCCTTTTCTTCAAATCCAGGGGGTTGTTCAACATATACTTCTTCATTCAAATAACCGTTCAGAAATGCACTTTTTACATCCATTTGAAACAATTTGAAATTAATATGAGAAGCAAATGCTAGTAAGATACGTATGGCTTCTAATCTAGCCACAGGTGCATATGATTCTTCAAAATCAATTCCTTCTTCCTGGGAATACCCTTTGGCTACTAATCTAGCCTTGTTTCTAATCATAAGTCCGCTTTCGTCCAATTTGTTTCTAAATATCCATTTGGTACCAATAATGGTATGACCATTTGGTCTAGAAACTAAATGCCATACATCATTTCTTTCAAATTGATTTAGCTCTTCTTGCATTGCAATAACCCAGCTTTCATCATTAAGAGCTTGTTCAATGGTAGTTGGTTCGATCTTGGACACAAAAGCATATTGTCCACAAATGTTTTGCTTTGATCTTCTAGTTTTTACTCCTTCATACACATTTCCAATGACTTGCTCAATTGGATGGGCATTTTTGAACTTTAAATCAGTTGGAGATTTGTAAGAATCATTACCTTCACTTACCTCTTCCTCCATGAGATTTTCTGGCTTGAGCTCGATTTCCTTTGGTTGTTCTTTTCCTTTTGTCACATCTGTATTACTTAATTCATCCTCCTTTCTAGGAGTTTGGTTAAACTCATCAAAGACAATATGTATGGACTCTTCTACCACTTGGTTTCGTTTATTGAATACTCTATATGCTTTGCTATTTGATGAGTAACCAAGGAATATTGCCTCATCACTTTTAGCATCTAGTTTTCCCAAGTTGGTTTTTCCATTGTTCAAAACATAGCATGTGCATCCAAAAGCATGAAAATAAGAGATATTTGGTTTTCTTCCTTTCCATAGCTCATATGGGGTCTTTTTCAAGATTGCTCTAATGGTAACTCGATTCAAAACATGACAAGCTGTATTTACAGCTTCACCCCAAAATTTCTTGGATAGTTTGCTCTCATTTAGCATTGTTCTAGCCATCTCTTGTATAGTTCTGTTTTTCCTTTTAACTACTCCATTTTGTTGTGGAGTTCTTGGTGCAGAAAATGTGTGATGAATTCCTTTTTCATTACATAGTTCTATGAATCATTTGTTTTCAAATTCACCACCATGATCACTTCTTATAGTTATAATAGTACTTTGTTTTTCATTTTGCACCAAATTTACAAAAGTTGCAAACATAGAGAAGACTTCATTTTTGCTAGCTAAGAGAATTATCCATGTGAATCTTGAAAAATCATCAACAATTACAAATACATATTTCTTTCCACCAATGGTTAAAATATCGGATGGCCCATATAGATCCATGTGTAGCAATTCAAGTGGCCTAGTGGTGGAAATTTTCTTTTTGGTAGAGAAAGACATTTTAGGTTGTTTTGATAATTGACATGCCTTGCAAATTTTGTCCTTGTCATATTTTAACTTCGGTAATCCTTCTACCAAACTCTTTTTCCATAGGGTCTTTATATTTCCCATGTTTATATGTCCAAGCCTTTTATGCCAAACCCATGGATCATTATCAATGACCATTAGACATTGACCATCTAATTCATCAAGTGAAACCAAATATACATTTCCATGTCTTTTTCACTAAACATGATATGTTCTCCATCAAATATATTACATATGGATGATTCAAACACAACCTTGTATCCTTTGTCACATAATTGATTAATGCTCATTAGATTGTGCTTGAGTCTTTCAACAAACAAAACATCTTCCATGCATGCATTAGAAATACTATAGATGTTTCCTTTACCTTTAATTTTACCTTTCTCATTATTACCAAAGGCAACTGTTCCTTCATTACATGGGTTGATCTTATGAAATAGTCCTTTTTCTCCTGTCATGTGTCTTGAGCAACCGCTATCCATAAAGCATACATTATTGGCTTTAACTTTAAGGCAAACCTACAAAAATTGAGTTGAGTAGAGCTCATCCTTTTGGTACCCATTTTATGGGTCCGTTTGGGTTAGTTAACCTTTGAAGTTTGAGTTGATCCATCTTTGATCCCATAAAACCAATGCACTTTGGCATCCAAACCAATTTAGCACCTCGGCTTTGCAATTTTCTTAGTTTACATTGATATATTTTATGTCCAAACTTGTTGCAGAAATTACAAGCTCCCAGAAGTCTAGAAATAGGGAGCCATTTGGTAATTTGTTCATTAGTTGGTCTTTTTGTCCAAAATGTTTGATTTATTTTAGTAGAATTGGTTTTGATATTATTTCTTGGAGCGTTAGTTTTAGTTTGTTCAAGTGCATTGTACCCAAGTCCTTTCTTACAAGTTTGAGTTGTCATTTTCAAGAACATTTTTACATTTTCTCCCGGATTAGAGAACTTGGCAAGAGATTCATTTAATGATTTACTCTCATTTTTAAGTTTTTCTAATTCATTTTCTAAGGTATTCTTTTCATCTTTTAACTTGTCTAATTTTTCAGCAAGTTTACCATTTATAATTATTACTGCATCACATTGTCTTTTCTTAATTGTAAACTTGTTTCCTAGTTTCTTTATTTCTTCATATAGTGAATCATAAGCTTATTGAAGTTCCTCTAATTCAGCACATTTAAGACATTCATTTGTAGAGAATTTTGAAAAGGATTTCTGTTTGGAGGTTACCTCTTGACTACTCGTGCAGTCCGTTGAAGTGGCTTGACCTCCAAGGTTTTCATTGCAGCAAAGCATATGTCGGTGTTTGCTATGCAACAGATTCTTGCACAATCTACTTCGCATTCTTCACTCGAGGAGCTATTCGTTGTAGATTCTTCTTCATTCACGTACATGCTTCTTCCTTTGTTTCTTTGAAATCTTTTGTTGTCGCCTCGATCTTTTCTTTGTTCTTTTGCCTTGTTTTCTTCGGACGTTGGACATTGGGCTTGCATGTGTCCCGAACCGCCGCATCGGTAACATTTTGTTGTTTCTTTCTTTTTCTCTTTGGAACTTCTTTCTTTAAAATTTCTGAAATTTCTGCCTTTCCTCACAAATTTTCTGAATCGTTTTGTGAGTAGGGCAATCTCATCTTCATTTTGTGAAGATGAAGTATCGTCTGAATCTTGTGCGGTTTTTAAGGCAATTGCTCTTTTGCCTTTGTGACGATCTTCATTTCTTTTCTTAATTAGCTCATGTGACATTAATGAGCTAATTAGGTTTTCTAGCTTCAATGTATTGAGGTCCTTAGCTTCTTCTATCGCAGTAATCTTTGGAGTCCAAGATTCCGGTAGAGCCCTTAAAATCTTCATAACCTGTTCAGATTCAGATATAGCCTTTCCAAGACCTTTCAATGCATTAGTAATTTTAGAAAATCTAGCAACATCTCAGAAATATTTTCTGTTTCTAGCATTCTAAAATTTTCTAATTCTCCAATCAAAATGTTTCTTCTCGTCCCTTGGACTTGAGAAGTTCCTTCATAGATGGAGGTTAATGTATCCCATATCTCTTTGGCGGTTAAACAAGAGGATACTCTATCATACTCAGAAGCCGTAAGAGCACAAAATAGAGAATTCATGGCCTTAGCATTGCTCTTGATGGTTCTTACTTCCTCTTCGGTCAACTTGGAAGCTCTTTCATCGGTAGGCAAAGTTACACCATCTTGGATTACAATCCAAGAATCCATGTCAGCAGCCATAATGAGTTGCTTCATACGAAGCTTCCAATAGCCGAAATTGTTCCCATCAAACAATGGTGGCCTAGTAAATGATTGGCCTTCGGCAAACGCGGGAACTATAGTAGATTGGGATGCCATGTCAATAAGATCTCTTTGGTAAACTCAAAGACCTGCTCTGATACCACTTGTTGGTCCCGAGTTAATGGCAAAACCCAAGAGGGGAGGGGTGAATTGGGTTCTTATAAAATTCTTCGGTAAATTAAAACTTAACCCCTTGAAAGCTTAATCCCCTTGATTAAAACAAATAGAGAGCAATGAAATAGTGAAGACAATAATGTAAACAGTAGGCAAGATTTATAGTGGTTCGGGCAACCTCTCCCTACTCCACTCTTCCAAGCTCACACACCGTTGTGACTTGGGTTCCACTATGTATTCCGCGAATACACTTAGAGACTCCGCTCTCTTCTAGATTCTAGCTCTAGGGGGCATACACAAACAGAGCCTATGCTCTCTTCTAGATTCTAGCTCTAGGGGGCATACACAAACAGAGCCTATGCTCTCTTCTAGATTCTAGCTCTAGGCGGCTTGTACACTTGATACAAGTAGGTGCTGAGTTCAACTCCAATCACAACTCTACTTGCACCGTCTTGGTTTGTTACAATACACTCAAACCAAGACCAATAATAAAGAGTAATGAAAATAAGGAAGATCTACACTTTACAGAGTTGTGTAGGCAAGATTGAGCTTGAGGAAGAACTTGTAAAAGCAACCGGTTGTATGTCGTTGAAGCTACTTGCAACTTGAAGCTCTTTCTTCCTTTTAAAATGTATAGATCACTCAAATTTAGAGAAAAGCAAATGGGAGCTCTTGTTTGCACTTCTTTTATCTCTTTAGACAATGTAGTGTTTTTTATTCTCGTTTGCTTGAGTGACTATTTATAGAATGGGGAAGATTTGAACGTTATAGAAGTGGTTGACGCGCAATAAATGTTCCAACGTTCAAAAATTCAAACGTTGGTTCCCCAAGTCGCAGGTGGAGTCGACTTCGTTTACGACTTGGCTTCCCAAGTCGCAACTGGAGTCGACTTCGTTTGCGACTTCAGTTCCAAGTCTGAGATTAGGTCGACTTGGTTTCAGACTTGACCTCAAGTCGATCTTGGAGTCAGACTTGGGTTGCGACTTGACCTGTTCTTGTGCTGAAATTTGTTTGGTCCTTGCTTGATTTCTTCTAGCTTGCTTAGCTTTCCTTCTTGAATCATTTACTTCTGAAATGGCTTCTAATATTTGCAAAACTCCTTGAAGAACTTGTCTTAGTTGCTTTTGATAGTAGTCTTCATGACTTGAACTTCTTCATCTTCAACTACGTTCGAAGCTGTGCCTTGGACTTGAGAGACTTGAATTGATAGTGAGCTTATATTCTTGATTTTGGATTTGAGAAGTCCCAAGTTGATCTTCAAAGTGAGCTTGAAACTGTATCTTGAATTTTGACAAGCTCAAGTCGAACTTGGGGTCGACTTCATCTGCGACTTCACCCAAGTCGCACCTTGAGTCGACTTCGTCTGCGACTTCGGCATTTTGGTGCCCCAAAATCAGCTCTGGAGTGTTTTTCCCGACTCAAGTCGATGTTGGAGTCGACTTCGTTTGCGACTTGGCTTCCCAAGTCGCAAGTGGAGTCGACTTGGCCTGCGACTTCACCAGCTTTCCTTCCGATTTGAATTTTGCCGTGAGGTTCTGTTTCAAGTCGACTTTGGGATCAACTTCACCCTAAGTTGAAGTCCAAGTCGACTTGGATATCGACTGGGCTAATTCATTCCTTAAATCATTAAGCAAAATCATTAGTACTCACAATATACTCAAATTAGACTTTGTTAATCATCAAAACTCATGTTTTGGTCAATTTTGTTTTGTTTTAAACATTGTTTCCAACACATAGATACTCAAATGTGTAATTAATTTGGTGCATTATTATATAATATGTATTATGTTTTGTCTTTGACATATTATGTGCACACATATTTTAACAAATTCAAATTTAAATGAATTTTGTACCTTATGAAGTATAAATTTAAATAAATTTATATATACGTCATTGCCTTCCGAAAGACTCTTATAAATACGTTTGTGACCTATGATTATAACATATTAATAGTTTTAAGGATTGGGCCATGATGGTCTATACTTCATATGTTTATATAATAATATAAATAATATATGTACTTATGATTTTAAAATATAAATGAGTATTATTTTACATTATTTAAAATAACATAGAAATATTTAAAAAATATTGTATTTGAGTATTAAAGGAACCGAAATCGGAGCCAACTCAATGGGTAATGGGTAGGGTAGGGTATACTAGGAACCGAACCGACAAATGGGTAGGGTAAGGTAGACTTTTTACAGATAGGATTGTTAAATCCTGACCTACATAGGATTCATGTATAATTTGATTGAATTATGAATGATTTATTTGCAATATTGATGATTTATGGTAATTAGGTCAGAGGTTATGAATAATGATTAAATCAATCATTATAAGTTGAGATAGTCTAATATGATTAAAGTGGTCTAATGAGGATTGAAAAGGATTAGTGTGCCATGAAAATTAATTTAATTTTCATAATTTGATTAATGGAAATTAAGAGGCTAATTATGGAGCTAAGTTGTAAAATGTTAGAAAATGCACAACTTGACGCCTATAAGGCGGATTAAGATGAAAATTAAAAGGAAAGCACATAATTTCGTACTTAACCCTATGGAAAGATGGATTATGAAAATTTTGATGGGATTAAGGTGAAAATCGATCATCACCATCCAAAATTTAAAGACGGATTCAAATGATTATAACTTAAGCTAGAAAAGTTGGATTGAGACGAAATTTGAAATGAACGGTTAAAATTATGAGATCAATGCAATGAGAGTCTTGGATTAAGCTAATGATTATGGGATCATGGTTACACAAAAAAAGAGTGTATGCCTCTGACTTTTGTGCACTAAAAAGTAAGCTTGTATTTATGTTAAAGTAAGGTAATTAATTATATTTTTATTGGCAAAAATGAGGTGTCAAAAGGAGGTAATTACACATAAATTTTATGAAATACTTTTAAATGAAAAAATCCATAATAATATCAAGTAATTAATGACATGATTTAAAGGCTACTGGACTAGCTCAAAGGAGCTTGAAATAGGTGGCCCACACATGGACGATCAAGGGGTTGTTGCATGAATTTTGATTTTTTTAAAAATGCAAAATGTGCATTTAAATGAGCTACATGACAAGAATAGTTAGTGACATTAATTTGAGTTGGACTTTTGTGGCACGAAATGCCAAAATACCAAGGCACATGGAACGTGCACATTATGGACAACAACATGTAGCTATCAAGTGGTGCACGTCCAAATAGCTTTTGTGATTTTTTATTAATTTTTTAAAATGATAATTTGACCCATAAATGAGCTCCTAGTTAGGGTGATTAATTTTTCATTAATTAAAGCTGCCATGTTGGTGGAAAAAATTGAAAAAGGGGCATCTGAAATGGACATGATCACATGAGCATGAAATGGACAGCAAGGAGATGTGGACGTTCATGGGCAGTTATGTGATTTTTGTGATTTTTTAAAATATGATAAATGACCCCTAAGTAGGTTATTAGCTAGGGTAATTAAATACGCATAAATTAAAGTGAAAATTAGGTATGAAAAATGTGCAAAAGGGCTGCTGCAATTGACGTTGAAGTGTGGACAGCTTGATATCCATTAACGATATGGATTTTGTTGGATTTTATTAGATAATTATCTAATTTAAATGGATGATATTTTTCCATGTCAGCAAAAGGGGATAAACACACTTTAATTACATGCTAAATGATGTGGCAAATGGGGCTCACAAAGCTGGAAAATTCAGCCATATATGAAGTGCACGTCCACATGTGTCAAGGGGTAGAGAGAGAAAAGTAAAAACGGAAAAACCCCCTAAACTCCAGCAGCAAGCATGTCCCCCTTTCCAGCAGCATGAGGGGAAGAAAAAAGAGGAGAAAATGAGAAGGAAAAAGGGGAAGAAAGAAGAAGAATTCAAGCTAGGAAAATGGAGTTCAAGTTGGAACCAATTCATGTAAGTATACCCCATGATTTGATTTCTTTAATTCTATGTTTTTCACTTCAACTTATGGGTCAAGAATTTGATTCATATTAAACCCTTAAAGAAGGATTCATGATGCTCTTGATTAGGGTATTGATTAAGGTTTGAATGAAAAGAATGAAAGCATGGGTTCAAGAGGATAAAAATGGAGATTAGGGTTGATTATGGGTTGAAAATCATAACTGAAATTTTCTTAAACCCTATGTGATGTTGCTGTTTTGATGTTTAATTATGATTAAATGATGATTCATAATTAGATAAATCATATATGTTGATTTGGGCTTAAGTTATGAATTTTAGAAAGGATATGAATTAGGGTTACAAATATGACCCAATTTTCATGTTTTTATGTTAAAAATAATATATGAATAAGCCCAAACGATTCATGGATGTTATGGTGGGTAAAATACCCCATGTTTAAAGTACTTTCAGTGTCCAAAAGGGTTTGAAAAGATTAGCCCTAAATCTGTTTTTATGGGCATATATTTGGACAGGTCAAAATAGGTCAAATGGATACCCAAAACGTGTATGGAAGTTGCTGTTATGGAAGCAAACGAATTTTGGATTTTAAATATGTGATAATACCCTAAATTTGGGTTAAGAAAAGCATGATTAATTGCTGGAATTAAGTGATTAGAAATCTGTTTTGATATAAGTATCAAAAGAGGCGTTGAAAGGATGAAAAAATAGGTTCTAACGTTGCTGTTTTGGAACCCTAGGATGAATGGATTAAAATTCCAAATTTAAACCCTAAATTATATGTTAATCAAGGGGTTTAATCATGCTGATTAAGGACACAAGTTTCTGTGTTGAAATATTTTAAGAAACACATGTATTATGTGTTGAGAAATGGACATGTATGGAGAGATAAGCATGAGAAAATGGTAAATGGTTTATGTAAGTGGTTAAAAATGCAAAAAAGCATGAAAATATGATGAAACACGTGGATGGTGTTTCCGTTTGGATAATCTCAAATTTTGAAATTAATATATGAAGTTTAAGACATCCACTAAGTGCTTAAGAATGAGCACAGTGTGTGAAATGTAAAAAATATATGAAAAATGATAAGTGAAAGTTTATTATTCCATATGGTATGAAAAAATAAATGGTATGATGCATAAGTTATGATGTGCATGTACACCCGACTTGGAATTCAAGTGGGTTGTAAATTTTAATGGAAATGGGTTGGAAAACTAAGTTGAATGCAAGCAAATGGAAAGTATATGAATGCTATGTCATTCTTATATGTATAGGCAAATGCAAAGAGATAAGCGAGACGAAAAGTTAAGCAAGCAAGGTAAGCAAGCAAAATTTTCTAAATGATTTTGGTTTTCATTACAAGGTATTTAAGGATGGTCATTCCTTGTCTAAATGTGTATCGAAATGTTATTTCAAGTGCTTTGCTTACTGTTTCGCAATTATGTATGAAATGTGATGAAACATGAATTTAAACGATGTTTCATTGAAATGATGTTTAAAAGGGATGATGCAAAGAATTCTCTACATGAGAATGACAATATATCATGTGTAAGAGGTATATAATGCCGGTGTGACTAAAGGTCATGCATGGAAAGGAAGTCAAGCAGGCTAGTCGAGGTAGTAAGTAGACAAGGAGTCCCCCCCTGACGTTGCCAAGTCGAAAAGGGCCAGCGAAGCAGGCTAGTCGAGGTAGTAAGTGGATAAGGAGTCCCCCTTGACGAGGCCAAGTCGGAAGGTCCAGCGCCAAGGATGGAAAGGATCATGTCATGAAAGAATGTTGCCCGTGCTAGCGTACCGTCACATGAAGGATAATTTCATGAATGGAAATGATGAATTCGTACATCCAATGTTTATGAAATGCCCAAAAACTGGGATTTACGAATGATTTACATGAAAGGTTTTCATGAATGATTTTCATGAATGGTTTATGAAAATTTTATAAAAATATTTTTACTCCGCAGGTAGTTGATCACTTGCTAAGTGTCTCTACTGAATGGAGAGAAATGCTTTTAAAAAATGTTGCCTTCAAAAATGAATTTGCCTGAAAAATATACAGCTTGCTTATTGAGTTGAATTTCAACTCACATTTTGTTTTCCAAACTGATAGATAGGTGAAAGGAAGGAGATAAGGAGCATAGGTGGAGATTCGAGAATAAGTGAATTCTTATGAACACCTGTATATGCCTTTATGTATGAATGATGAAATTAAATAGTTATTTAATGTTGTATATGAATTACGTTATGGTTTTGAGACCATAGAAGGAGAAATTTTTTTATGGGTAAATGCTAAGGCATGAATTATTATAATATGATTAAGAATGAAGATTATGCGACGACATGTGTAATTCTCAAATGATATAATGGCCTAAATGACATTTGATGAAAATGGAATGTATAAATGATATAAAATCATAAGGAGTTAGGATTAAGTAGATAAATATCCAATAAGAACTCGCCGCATGATCAGGGTGTGATACCCGGACCCAAATAAGGCTTATGTATATGCATTTGACATATATATATGAATCATGTATGATTTAGATGAATTATGAATGATTTTCTTAAGCAATATTGATGATTTATTGCAAATAGGACAAGTGATTATGAATGATCAATATAAGCCGATATGGGTCAATGTGATTAAAGAGGCTTAATGAGGATTAGGGAATGTTAATATATTGAGGATAATTACCTCATATATTAGGATTTAATTAATGGAGATTATGTTGGAAATTATGGACTTAAGATAGCAAATGCTAGAAAATGCGTAACTCGATGCTGGGAAGACGAATTAAGATGAAAATTGAAAGGTAAGCATATGATTTTGTGCTTAATCTTATGAAAATGATGAATTATGAAAATATTGATGAAATTAGGGTGAACATCGATCATCACCATCAAAATTCAAGGATGGCTTCAAATGGTCATAACTTGAGTTGAAAAGTCGGATTGGGACGAAATTTGAAATGAACGGTTAAAATTATGAGATCAAGGAAATGAGAGGCTTGGAAAGCTAATGATGATGGGATATTGGTTGCACAAAAATGAGTATATATTATTGATTTTTTTGCACCAAAAAGTAAGTTTGTGTTTATGTTAAAGTAAGGTGATAAACTATATGATTAATAGCATAAATGAGGTGTCAAAAGGAGGTAATTACACATGGATTTTATGAATTACTTTAATTGACAAAATCCATGATAAAATCAAGTGATTAATAAATTAATTTAAGGATCTAAATAGCTAGCTCAAGTGAGGTAATGGAGGTGGCCCACACATGGACATTCAAGGGGCTGTTTACATGGAATTTTTAATTTTTAAAAATACAAAATATATATTTAAATAACCTAGGCAGCTATGGTGAGATGTGGACCTGATTTGGGGTTAATTTTGTGGCAAGAAAATGCAAAAAAGTCAATGATAAGTGGACCCCACCAAGTGGACAGCAACATGTAGCTAAGGAGTGATGTTTGGTCAAGCTGCTTTATGGGATTTTTATGATTTTTAAAAATGTAAATTATGCATTTAAATGAGCTACATGACAAGGGTGGTTAGTGACATTAATTAAATTCGGATTTTTGTGGCACAAAATGCCAAAATACCAAGATGCATGTGGATGTTAATTAAATGGACAGCAACATGGAGGTTTGAAATTTTGCACGTCCAAGTTGCTTTTGGATTTTTTATTATTTCTTAAATATGCTAAATGACCCCTAAGTAGGATATTACCTAGGGTGATTAATTACCCATGAATTAAAGTCAAAATGGGGTGGAAAAAACGTGCAAAGGGCTGCTGAAATGGACATTGCATTTTGTGGACAAATTGTGTCCATTAATGATATCGATTTTGATTATTTTTCTTAAGATAATTATCAAATTTAAATGGACTATATTTTACCATGTCAGCAATAGGGGATAAGTATACTTTAATTAGCTGCTAAATGATGTGGCAAGTGGGACCCACAAGGCTGGAAAATCCAGCATATGCATGAGTGCACGTCCACATGTGTCAAGGGTTGGAGAGAGAAAATGAAAAAGGGGAAAAACCCCAAGCAAGGCAGAAACGTTCCATTTTCTTTTCCAGAAGCATGAGAAGCAAGAAAGGGATAAAAAGAGGAGAAAAAGAGAAGGAAAATGGAAAAAAGAATGGGATTCAAGTTAGGAAAAATGGAGTCCAAGTTTGATCCAATACATGTTAGTATACCCCTTGATTATGGGTTGAAAATCATAACTGAAATTTTCTTAAACCCTATGTGAGGTTGCTGTTTTAATGTTTAATCATGATTATATGATGATTCATGATTTAATGAATTACATATGTTGATTTGGGCTTAAGTTATGAATTTTAGAAAGGATATGAATTAGGGTTACCCGTATGACCTGATTTTCATATTTTTGTGTTAAAAATGATATATGAATTAGCCAAAATAATTTATGGATGATTAAGAAGGTAAAATAACCTAAATTTAGAGTATATTTGATGTTCAAAGTGGGTTGAGATGATTGTCCTAAATCTGATTTTAAGGGTATGTATTGGAACATTCAAAGAAGGGTGTAAAAGGGTACCCAAAATGTGTATGAAGTTGCAGTTTCACAAGCAAACGAATTTTAGGTTTTAAGTATTTTTTAATACTCTAAATTTGGGTTAAGAAAAATATGATTAATTTCTATAATTTATGGATTAGAAAACTGTTTTGAATTAAGTATCAAAACAGGCGTTGAAATGATGAAAAATGGGTTCTAATGTTGCTGTTTTGGAACCCTATGCTGAATGGATTAAAATTCAAAAATTAAATCCTAAATTATGTACTAATTAAGGGATTTAATCATGCTGATTAAGGACTCAAGTTGCTGTGTTGAAAAATTTTAAGAAACACATAATCTGTGTTGTAAAATGGACGTATATGAAGAGACAAGTATGAATAAATGGTATATGAATTATGTGAGCTGTTAAAATGCAAAAATGTATGAAAAAGTGATTAAATACGTGGATTAGGTTACTTTTTTGATAAATAATGATAATCTCAAATTTTGAGATTATTATATGATGTCTAAGTTAGCAACTAAGTGCTTAAAATGAGCACCGTTGTATGAAAAGTGAAAAATATGATAAAAATGATAAAGGGAGTTATAAACCTTCATATAATGATTTAATGAGTGATTATTATATTTATGTAAGTTTACCCTACATAAGGGTATTAAAATGAATGAATGGATGATTGATACGTATAGGCTATGTGCTAAGTATGAGTACTCGACTTGAAGGACAAGTGGGTTAAGCTAAGTCCAAATGAATTTATGTAGGTTGGAAAACTTAAGGGATATATGCATTTGAAGTTGATGTGAATAAATGAAATATTATTTTCATTTATCTAGGCAAAGGCAAAGGAAAAGAATGGAAGAAGGGGATTGTGGTGATCTCAGGTAAGCAAGCGAACTTTTCAAATTATGGATTTTTCTCTATATGCTGAAATGATGAAAAGCCACAATTTTAGAAACTTGTTCTTGCCCAATCATTAAAACATAATCACAAGTTTTGAAAATGTCGGCTTTAATGAAAGGTCGTAAGTTTGGAAAAGGATGGTTTTAATAAAAAGCCTTAAGGTTTGCTTCATGGGAAGCAAGCGATAGTTTTTAAGAGAAATAATTTATCACAAGTATTGCCAAGGTTGGGAATGCTTTATGTCAATGGAATTGAGAAATTTTCTTATGAGTAAGTAAGTTCTCCATGACGATTGTTTTAAAGGATTTTATTGATTTATGCCGATGGTTTTAGGAATTTGCTTTTAAGTAAGCTAGTTGTGAAACCCAACCTATGTAGGACTCAAATGTATGCATTGAACATTTACATGTGATGTATATGTGAATTTATTGAATTTTTAATGATTTTTGTGATTTTGCTAAACTAAGGCAATTAGGGCTAAGGATTAGCAATGATGATTTGAGTGATCATTATAAGCTGATATGGGACAATGGGATTAAAGTAATTTGATGGTGATTGAAATACACCAATATATCATGAATAATTACTTTAAATTATTTGATATGAATTATGAGAATTTAAAGGATAATTATCAAGTTAAGTGGAAAAATACTAGAAAATTCATAACTCAACGCCTGTAAGGCGGATTCAATTGAAATTTGAAAGGAAAATTGATGATAATGGGCTTGATCTTATGGGATTATTGGGTTATGAAAATCCTTGATAAAATTAGAGTGATGATTAATTGATCATATTTTAATTTCAACCATTAACTTCAAATGGCTATAACTTGAGCTAGAAAAATCAGATTGAGATGAAATTTGAAACGGTTGAATGAAATTATGAGATTAAAATTTTGAAAGGTTTAGATTAAGCTAATTATTTTTGAAAAATACCTGAATTGGAAAAGGTGTATACAGTTGACTTTTAGACCTCAATAGTACCATGCATTAAAGGCATGGAGTACATGGATTTAATGCAGATTTTAATGGCTAAATAGGTGTCCAATGTGCTTAAAACCTGGGTATTCTGTGCATTATTGTAAAATACAAAAATCCATGCATTATCCATGCATTAACGTGCACATTTGAGGGGCTAAGGGGTGAGCTCAAATGAGCATAGGAGAGGTGGCAAGCATGGATGTCCCAACATTGCTGCTGCTGGATTTTTTTAAAATTTTAAATTTTATAATTTATGCACTTAAATAGCTGACATGTAGGGACATATAAATGTGCATTTATTCATGTGAAAAAGCCCTGCAAAAATCGTTAATGGCAGCTGCACATTGAATGATGAAATGGTAGACAGCATGGGTCATACACATGGACGTCCAAGAGAAGTTGCTGCTGGAATTTTTTTGGAATTTTTTAACCTAAATTAATAGCTAAAATAATTGCTAATTAAGTGTATAAATTACCTTCAAATTAAGGTTGTTAAAAAATGGAACAAAATCTGGAAAATGAGGCAACTAATGGACGTGTGCAAGTGGACAGCTGGATTGAGCCTATCTTGAGCAGATTTTTGCTTTTAAACAAATATGATAAAAATATTTTACATGGCTACAATTTACATAGCACATTTAGGGGTAAGAATGCATTGAATTACCCTTGGAAATCTAGCTCCAAGTGGGGTCTACAAGCTGGAAAAATCTAACTCTATATAAGGTTGGAAAGAAAATTTTCTAAGTGCAAAACCCACTCTCCACACCACTGCAGCTCACGTACAAGGTTAGGCCAGAAAGGAGGAAGAAAAAAGAAGGAAAAAAAGGAAGAAAAAAGAAAGGAAAAAAGGAGGAGAAATCAAGCACAAGTGATTAGGGTTTAAGCTTCAACAATCAAGTAAGTGTATGTGTTGAGTTAAACCATTTAATTTTAAGTTTTAAACTCCAAGTTTTGGATATGAAATTGATGCATAAAGTTTCCTTAAATGGTGATTCAATATGCCCTTTGATCAAATATTGAATGAGTCTTAAATTATATGTATGGATTTCCATGGTTGATGTGGTTGAAATGGAGTTTAGCATGGACTATGAGTTGAAAACTCAACTTGATAAATCCTGAATGCAAATAATAAGTTGCTGTATTGGATTAGTGTCATGTTTAGGCTATGAATCATGTTTTAATGAAATATATATGTTGATTTAAGCTTAAGATATGAATTTTAGAAAGAATGGAATTCAAAGTGATGTATATGACCCGATTTTTCCATTTTTATGTTAAAAATGGTATGGAAACGAGATTAAGTGATTTATGGAAGTTATGTAGGGTAAAACACCCTAGGGTTAGGGTACTATGGACGCCTAAAACTAAATTTCAAATAACAACTTGTTTAAAGTGGGTGACCGCTCGCTTTAGAAGTTGACACGGATTGCGGTCTATGATGTGTTTTTGAAAATGATTTTTAAAGATATAGACTTCGGTCTATGATGTTTTGTGAGTATGGATGTAGGCTGTGGTTTGTGATCCTGGTTTAAAAGGTCATGGGCTACGGTCTTTGATACTTTAAACTAAACGGATTGCAGTCTGTCAGGATGATGTATGGTGCACCAGTACACGGAATAGGCCGGTTGTAGAGCATGGTCGGGATGGCCGGGGCCCACTCTACATATGGCCAAGTCGTTAAGGGATGACAGGAGGCCAGCGACGCTCTCCCTGAGATGGGAGCAGGATGAAAGAACAGCCGCTTGGGTAGCGTGCTGTTAAGTATAGATTCTCTTCCAAAAGGTAGAGTGATCACTTGCTAAGTGTCACTACTGGATGGAGAAAAATACATTTGTTTATGTTTTACTTTTGAAAATCCCAAAGATTGGGACATGATAGTATGTTTTTATGAAAGTTATCCTAAAGGGATTTTTATAAAATTATTACCCTAAAAATGAGATGTTTTACACAAAAGTGTAAATAACAGGAATGAAAGGAAATATTTTTAAGAAAATGCATTTATGAAAATGAATTATGTATTTTATATGCTTCGTTTGTTATAAACAAGCCCCAAGACGGAGATTATGAAAAGGATTTATGTAAAACTTAGTTTTGGACATAAGAATGTCCATTTTCAAAGGATTTAAGTGGTAAATGTTTATGGACATGAGAATGTTCAATGCTCAAGTATTCTGATGGAATGTGTTTTAGGACATATGAATGTCCATTGTCAAAATGTCATGTAAAAAATATTTTGAGACATCAAATGTCTCTTAGCTAAAGGAGTTTAAGATGAAAAATATTTTTGGACATAAAAATGCCCTTTGCCGAGAAAGGCTTATGTATATGATGTTTTTAGAACATGATAATGTCCTTCTCTAAAAAGGAGTTATAAGGAAAAATGTTTTGGATATAAAACGTCCACTAATGAAAGATGATTTTATGTAAATGTCTTTGAACATTAGAAATGTTCATATAAGACTAAAGAAAATTAATTAAAGAAAGTAAAATGTATATATTTTGCCTTAACAAGTCCAGACGTGGCTTGTAAATGATTTTAAGAATAAATATTTTATATAAATGATCAAGGACATGGAACTATCCTTATGAAGAAGGATTTTATGATAAAGTTTTAGGACATATAAATGTCCTCAAGTAAAAAAGTGTTCAAGATGTTTAAGAAAAATATTTTAAAGGAAGCCTTGCCCTAAAAGTTATAATACTTGCTTACTAAGTTGTCACTCATATTTTGTTTTCCCAAACCTTAGACAGGTGTGGGGAAACTCAGGAGGTTGCGAACCTAAGCAATGAAGGAAGGTACGTGATGGTAGCCATGTGGGCTATAAGGAATGGGATAGCGTGATTAAAGTTATAAGATATGTTGATGTATATGTTGTTGGTCCCGAGTTAATGTCAAATACCCAAGAGGGAAGGGGTGAATTGGGTAATTAAAATTTTTCAACTTTAAACAGAAACTTTACCCCGGTTTAATTTAATCCCCTTCAATGAAACAAAAGGAAAAACAATAAGATAATGAAAGCGGAAATGAAAAGTAATAGACAAGATTTATAGTGGTTTGGGCAACCTTCCCTACTCCACTCTTCCAAGCTCACACTTCTTGTGACTTGGGTTCCACTATGTATTCTGCGAATACAACAAGTGCCTCCGCTCTCTTTTAGATTGCAGCTCTAGAGGGCGTATACAACAAGCAGCACAAGTAGGTGACGAGTTCCACTCTAGTCACACACTACTTTACTTACACTTGATCTTAGTTACCCAAACTAAATCAAGTTCAATACAACAAGAAAGTATAAAAAAAAATTTCTACACGTTACTGGTGTGTAGAGGTAGATTTGGCGCAGATAAAAACTTGTAAAGTAGTCTGAAAGATTCAACGAGTAACTCTTGGCAGTTTGAAAGCAAGGTTCTTCTTCTAGAGGCTGTCTTGATTACTTAATGCCCTTAGAGATGAGAGTTCAATTAATGATGTTTTATCTGCCCTCTTTGTTCATATTGAATGCCTTATATAAATGGCAAGAGAATCCGAACGTTTGGAAGTAGGTGGCACGCATTTAATACGCCAACATTTAAAAAATTTCCGACCATTGCGACCCAAGTCGCAGGTGGAGTCGACTTCGGGTGCGATTTCGCCCAAGTCGCAGATGGAGTCGACTTCGGGTGTGACTTCGGGTGTGCTCAGGCTGTTCAAGTTCTTCCTAGGGTTGAGTTGGTCCTGGACTTGACCCAAGTCGCAGGTGAAGTCGACTTTAGGTGCGACTTCACTTCCTTAGCTTGCTTGATGAACTTGAAATCCTTAGAGATGGCTTTGGTCACTTAAATTTCTTCAAATTAATGTACTTCCCTTGATTTATGTCATTTGAAACTCAGTATATTCATCGTAGCTTGATGTCCTTTAGCTCCATGACTTGTAAACTTTGAATCTTTGAATCTTGGAATACATGAAATGTGTGATCTTGAATTTCCATGATGAATACATGCAACTTTGTTTGTTTTGGACTCGATTTGATCTTCATTTGGCCTAAGTCGAATATTTGAGTCTACTTGGTCTTCAATTTTAATCAAGTCGAGCATTGAGTCGAATTGGTTTGTGACTTAGCTCTTCAAAATGCGTGCTGTCAGTCTGAAGTCGAAGCTGGAGTCGACTTGGCCTGCGACTTCACCCAAGTCGCATGTGGAGTCGACTCGGTCTACAACTTCGGCAGCTCTCATCCCCAATTTCAACTCTGGACAGAAAATCACGTTTGAAGTCGATGCTGGAGTCGACTTGGTCTACGACTTCACCCAAGTCGCATGCGGAGTCGACTTCGTTTGCGACTTTGGCAGCTTTACTCCCCGATTTCAACGTGGACGAAAATGACGTTTTGAAGTCGCTACTGGAGTCGACTTGGGGATCGACTTGGCCTAAGTCGATGCATGAGTCGACCCAAAAATTGACTTGACCTGTCATGCTTCATTTTCTTCATTTTTATATCCTTTAATTATCTTCACAAACATGTTAGTAACCAAAACTTAAATTGATTCGTTAATCATCAAAACATAAACTTGACTTATTTTCCACATGTTTCCAACATATGTGAACTTATTTAGAATTATAAGTTCTATGCGATTCAGTGATTGAATGTATGTATTTATGGAATGTAAATGCTATTGTGGAATAGTACGAAGAGATGCTATGAATAAAATTATGAAATTTTATTACAAGTGTAATGGTGCTTGTATGATGAAAGATGTAGTGTGGAATGAAATGAATGACGGTACATAAAAGGAATGAATTGAAAAAAAAATTAGACAAGTTCCAATTAAGAACCCACTGCGTGATCAGGGCAACAATCCTGATTCACATTTACCGATCAATAAGGTCTTGAGGTAAGGAAGTGGCGTCTCAGTTTGGAGCGCCATAGAAGTTGGTATCTGAGCATGGATTGGTAAATAGGCATGGTAAGAAAAGATTTAATATCACGAAGATGATATTTTAGCAAGGATTGATAGACAGATGTAGAGGAAAAATAAAAAAAAGAAAGAGATAAATTGGAAATTGTAAGACATATACAATATGTATTGTCTTATATTGTGCGTCATTATGACACAAAAATATGGTTATTTAAGGAAATATAGCTGATTTGCTATATTTCATGGTGTAGATAGCATATGAAAAAAAATGATACGCAAGGATATGACTATTTAAGAAAATGTAGCTGATTACTATATTTCATAGTATAGATGGTATATTGTGGTGCCCCAAACCAAGACGTCACTTCCTTACCTCAAGATCTTATTGATTGGTAAATAAATGTGAATCAGGATTGTAGCCCTGATCAGGCGGCGGGTTCTTAATTTGATCTCGTCCAATTTTTTTTTTCTATCGTCATTCATTTCGTTGCATTCTACATCATTCATCATACAAATGACAATACACTTGTAATAAATTTCATATTTCATTTCATAATATCTCATTATGATTTTCTACAATAACATTTTACATCCATACATACATACAGTCAATCATTAAATCACATGGAACTTAAAATTCTAATTAAGTTCACATCCACATACCTTAGAACTTTAAACCATGTTATCCATACATCATGGCTACCATTACATTTCCTTCCTTCATAGCTTAGATTTGCATCCTCTTGAGTTTTCCGGTACCTGTCTAAGGTTTGGGAAAACAAAACGTGAGTGACAACTCAGTAAGCAAGTATTTTATCTTTTAGGGCAAGGCTTCCTTTTAAAACATTTTCCTTAAACATCTTGAACATCTTTTTACTTGATGACATATATATGTCCTATAACATTGACGTGAAATCCTTTGTTCACAAGGACAATTCTGTCTTAGAACATTTTCATAAACACCATTCTTAAAATCATTTACAAGTCACGTCTGGGCTTGTTAAGGCAAAACATATACGTTTTACCTTCATTAATTTATTTCCTTTAGTCTTGTTTGAACATTTATAATATTCCAAGACATTTACATAAAATCGTCTTTTGCCAGTGGACGTTTTACGTCCAAAATATTTTTCTTATAAACCTTTGGCAAAGAAGGACATTCTTGTGTCCTAAAACACTCTTCATTTAAGCCCTTTGACGATGAACATTCTTATGTCCAAAAATACTTATCATTCAAATTCTTTGGAAATGGACATTCCTATGTCCAAAACCGAGTTTGACATATATCCTTTTCATAATCCCCGTCTTTGGGCTTGTTTATAGCAAACAAGGCGTAAAATACATTTTTGTTGTAAAACCTTTTTCATAATCCCCATCTTAGGGCTTGTTTATAGCAAACAAGATATAAAATACATAAACACTTTCTTATAAGCATTTGCATAAAAACATTTCCTTTCATCCTTGTTATTTACTCTTTTTGTGTAAAACACCCTATCATTAGGGTAACCATGTCTTAAAATCCATTTAAGATAACTTTTTGTAAAAATGTTTTTATGTCCCAATCTTTAGGTTTTTCAAAAGCAAATCATAAGAAAATGCATTTCTCTCCATCCAGTAGTGACACTTTGCAACTGATCACTTTACCTTTTGGAAGAAAATCCTTAACAACACACTAACTAGACGGCTATTTTCTTCATCCTGCTCCCATCTCGGGGAGGGCGCCTGAGGCCTCCTGTCATCCCTTAGTGACTTGGCCATATATAGAGTGGGCCCCGGCCATCCCGACCGTGCTCTACAACCAGCTTATTCCTTTTACTGGTGCACCATACATCTTTATCACAGACCGCAGTCCGTTAGGTTTAAAGTATCACAGACTGCAGCCCATGTCCTTTTAAACCGGGATCACAGACCTCAGTTTACATCCATAACTTTAAAAAAACATCACAGACTGAAGTCTGTGTCTTTTTAAAATAAATCATTTTGAAAAACACATCACAGACCGTAGTCTGTGTCAACTTGTAAAGCGAGTGCATCCACTTTAAATAAGTTGTCATTTGAAACCTAGTTTTAGGATGACCTTCCTTAAATTCTTTTAAAACCATTTTGAGTAAAATATTTTGATAAGAATTTGAAATGTTTGAAAAATAATACCTCTTAAAACCCTTACGAAAGAACTTCAAAACTGTTAGATTTTCAAAAATAAATCATGTATTTTTCTAATATTTTCTTGATTTCCATTTCAGGACTTTTTGCTCACAAAAGTTATGCAATGATACCACCCTCTTCTCAACCACCTTAAAATCAAATTATTGTCCAGATATCTATCTTACCATATTTACATAGAGTGGGGTTTGCATAATCTTTTGCATGCTATTTAGCAACCCGAAATTATATTATTTTATGAAATCAACATATGAGGTTGGTCATCCTTAAATCCCTTTCAACACATCTGTATAAACATTTTTCAAGACATTTTCAACATAGATTCTTTATCTAAAGGAAATCAAAATTTTTTCGAATATCATTTCAAAACGTATGGACTATGTCCAAATCATCATTTATATTTAATTATCATGACATAACAAAACCAATCTTTTTCATAAATCAAATCTCCTTTTTCTTTTTGTTTCATAAATATAATTAATTATCATAAAACATCATAAGAGAAATTCAAAATGTATTTACAATTTTTGCTTTGTGAAAAAGGGTAAAATTCTCTTTTTCTTATAAAATACTTTTGAAACAACATTATAATGAACTTGCTTATTTAAAAGCAAATTCCTAAAACCATCGGCATAAATCAATAAAATCCTTTAAAACAATCATCATGGAGAACTTGCTTACTCATAAGCAAATTTCTCAATTCCATTAACATAAAGCATTCCCAACAGTGGCAACACTTGTGATAAATCATTTATCTTAAACAGTGTCGCTTGCTTCCCATGAAGCAAACCTTAAGGCTTTTCATTAAAGCCATCATTTTCCAAAACTTGTGGCTTTGTATTAAAGTCATCATTTTCAAAACTTGTACTTGCCCACTTGTAAAATATTCATAAAAAAATTGACATATCATCATTTCATCATATAAAGAAAAATCAATAATTTGAAAAGTTCGCTTGCTTACCTGAGATCACCATAATCCTTTTCTTCTATTCTTTGCCTTGCCTTTGCCTAGATAAATGAAAATAATATTTCATTTATTCACATTAGCTTCAAATGCATATATCCCTTAGGTTTTTCAACCTACATAAATCTATTTGGACTAGCTTAACTCAGTCATCTTTCAATTCGGGTATTCATACGTATCGACATAGCCTATATATAACGTATTATCCGTTCATTCATTTTTAATACCCTTATGTAGGGTAAACTTACATACATATAATAATCATTCATTAAATCATTATTTGGAAGGTTTATTACCTCCATTTATCATTTTGAACATATTTTTCATTTTTCATACAACGGTGCTCATTTTAAGCACTTAATTAATAACTTAAGAATCATATAATAATCTCAAAATTTGAGATTATCATTATTTACTTAAATAGAAACTTAATCCATGTTTTCCATCACTTTTTCATGGATTTTTTCACTTTAACAACTTACATAAATCATTTACCATTTCCTCATGCCTATCTCTTCATATACGTCCATTTATCAACACATATTATGCGTTTTTAAAATATTTCAACACAAAAATTTAAGTCCATAATAAGAATAATTAAACCCCTTAATTAAATTTTAATTGAGGGTTTAATTTTTGGATTTTAATCTATTCATCATAGGGTTCCAAAACAGCAACATTAGAACCTGTTTTTCATCATTTTAACGTCTCTTTTGATACTTAAATCAAAATAGTTTTCTAATGCATAAATTCTAGCAATTAATCATGCTTTTCTTAACCAAAATTTAGGGTATTACACATACTTAAAATCCAAAATTCGTTTACTTGTGAAACAACAACTTCATACACATTTTGGGTACCCTTTTTCACCCTTCTTTGAACGTTCCAATACATACCCTTAAAATCAGATTTAGGGCAATCATTTCAACCCACTTTGAATGTCCAACATACTCTAAATTTAGGATATTTTACCCTATTAATCATCCATAAATTATTTGGGCTAATTCATATATCATTTTTAATACAAAAATATGAAAATCGGGTCCCCTAATTCATATCCTTTATGAAATTCATAACTTAAGCCCAAATCACCATATGTAATCCATTAAATCATGAATCATCATGTAATCATAAATAAACATCAAAACAACAACATCACATAGGGTTTAAGAAAATTTCAGTTATGATTTTCAACCCATAATCAAGGGGTATACGTACATGTATTGGATCCAACATTGAACTCCATTTTCCTAGCTTGGTTTCTCTTCTTTCTTCTCATTTTTACTTCTATTTTTCTCCTCTTTTTCTCCACTAATACTCTCCCTCAAGCTGCTGGAAAATGAGAGCATGCAACTGCCTTACTTTGGGGGTCTTTCCCTTTGATTTCTCTCTCTCTTACACCTATGGATGACCACTTCATGTATGGCTGGATTTTCTAGCTTTGTGGGCCCCATTTGCCACATCATTTAGCATGTAATTAAAGGATATTTATCCCTTTAATGGCATGGAAAAATGTGGTCCATTTAAATTTGATAATTATCTTTAAAAAATCATCAAAAATCCATGCATTAAAGTCCATGATGCTGCCCCCTGTTTGGACGTCCACTTTAAGCAGCTTTTGCACATTTTTTTCACACCATTATAATTTAATTAATGGGTAATTAATCACCCTAGGTAATAGCCTACTTAGGGGTCCACTTAGAATATTAAAAAAATCATAAAAAATCACTTTTCCAGCCTTGGACGTCACTCACCATTGCTGTCCATGCAAATCAACGTCCATATCAGCTGCTCCTTTGCAATTTTTCCACACAATTGCAGCCTTTAATTAATATACACTTAATTTGTGAAACCCCAACCTAAGTAAGATTCAATGTGTGCATTAAACATGTACATGTGACTTATATATGATTAAATGGAATATTTGGATGATTTTTGGATTTTATGATATGTTGCAATTAGGGTTTAATTAAGAAGGGTGATTAAAAATTTAATCGCCGGAGCCCAATATGAGTCAAGGTGACTAAAGGGGCATAATGAGGATTAAAACATGCTAATTTGTCATGAATTTTTAGTTTAATTTCCATGATTTAATTAATGGAGATTAAAATGGAAATTGTGGAATTATGTTGGAAAACACTAGAAAATTCATAACTCAACGCCTGTAAGGTGGATTCAAGAGAAATTTG
Source organism: Annona cherimola (assembly GCA_030490835.1). Taxonomy (NCBI): domain Eukaryota; kingdom Viridiplantae; phylum Streptophyta; class Magnoliopsida; order Magnoliales; family Annonaceae; genus Annona; species Annona cherimola. Next base: position 41,122,335 of record CM059976.1, read on the forward strand.
AGATGAAAGTTTATGATGTTGGGTTTGACATTATGGAATTATTGGATTATGAAAATTCTTGATGAAATTGGATTAATTATTTATTGATCATATTTCAATTTCAACCGTTAACTTTAAACGACTATAACGGGAGCTAGGACAATCGAATTGAGATGAAATTTGAAACGGTTAAATGAAATTATGAGATGTTTATTTTGGATGGCTTGGATTAATCTTGAAATGTTGGGAAAATACCTGCAATGAAAAAGGTGAGCATGGTTGACTAATGCACCTCAAAAGTACTCTACATTTAATGCTAGAGTACAAAGCATGAGTGCATGAATTTAATGACATTTGAGGTGTCAAGTGCAGGCCATTTCTAAGGTATTTTATGAATTAATATAAAATGCAAATATCCAAATAAAATCTCAGCAATAAATTATCACAATTGATGGAGCTATGGGTGCTCAAGTGAGCATAGGTGAGGTGTCCAAGGTAAGCACGTTCATGGGCTGCTCTTGATGCATATTTCTGAATTTTTATTTTATAAAAAATATATATATAAAGCTGCCATGTTGGGATGTATAAATAAGCATTTAATTATGTGAGAAAAATTCAAGAAAATTCGTGAATAGTAGCTGCCATGAAAGGTGGAAAAATGGACAGCTTGTGTATGCAAATGACATCCAATATTTGATGCTGCTGCAATGATTTTTCTTAATTTTTTTTACACCAAATTAATACATGAATTAAGGGGTAATTAGGTGTAAAATTTACCCTCAAAATTCAGTTATTAAAAATGGGAGAAAAATCGGAAAATGGCCAGCAGCTGGACGTTATGGTGGAAGCAGATTTACGGTCAAGATGAGGGCAAATTTGTGGATTTTTAAAAAATGGAAAAATGAAATTTTATGTGGCTGTGAGTTCACCAGCACATAAGGGGGATAGGGATGCATTTATGTGTGTGGAAAATGCCCAGCAAGTGGGGCCCACAGCTAGAGAAAATCCAGCTCCTCAAAGGCATGCACGTTCACATGAGAGAGAGAGCCCTTGGAAATTTCCAAATGCTGGATTTTTATTCCATGCAAACAGAAGCTCACGTCCCCAACTTGGCCAGCAAGGAGAAGGAAAAACCAAGGAAAAAGAAGGGGAATTTGAGGAGGAAAACTCTCCCAAGCGATTAGGGTTTGGAGAGCATCAATTCAAGTAAGTATAAGGGTTATTTTTATTAGGTTATCTTGAGTTCTTGAACTCCAAAGTTCTAAATATGAAATGGATGTTTAAACATGCTTTAAAGTGATGATTCAACATGCTTTTGAATGAATATGGAATGGGTTTTAGCTTGCATGCATGAAACTCCATGATTTAGATGATGACAAGTGAAGTTTTGAATGGTATATGATGTTATAAATTAAATTATGGACGGAACAGTAAATGGATGAATTTTAGTATGAAAAGTTTTATGACTAATAATTATGGGGTGATTAAGGAAAAACCCAATTTTCAACTTAAAATAATAACTACTTTACAAATTAAAAATCCGAGAAAATTAGCCCAAACATGGTAAAACGGGTGACAGGATCAGCTGTAGAAAATGATTTTTAAAAATGAGATTTTTATTGGTGTAAATATACCCCATAATTAACGTCATTCAGGCTGTCTGAAAATGGATTCTGCTGTCCAGCAAGGTAAAAATGGCAAAATAAATATATAATGTCAATATTTTGTGCTGAAATTTTTATGAAAGTTAATTCATGATGTTATTAAGTTATTGTAGAAATTTCAGAACAAAAATACTTTATTTGATATTAATTAAAGTTTATGAGATTTCAGTATGCCTGATTTCAGCATATGTGGTTAGTTTGAGAAAAAAATCAAAAAGAAATATGAAACCTATGTAGAAATGATCCAAATTGATATATGTGTTAAATAATTAAATATTTATTAATAAAAGTGGTATTATATGCTGAAATTTTGGATTTATATAATTGCCTAAGGTTATGTGTCAAAAGACACGTTAAACGGGTGAAAAATGGGTTCCAAACTAGCTGTTTTGGAAACCTATGGCAAGTGGATTTAAACCCCATAAAAATACCCTAAATGAAGTTTTAATTAAGGGTAATTAACCCACTGAAATATGGATTAAATTTCTACCTTGGAAAATTTTATGAAATATCTTATGTATATGTTGCCAAATGGGCATATGAGAAGGAATAAATATGCAAGGTTGATGAATGACTTGTGAAATTTGGTTTTGTGCAAAAATGCATGAAAATATGATATATTTTATGAATATATTTCTGTTTAGGAGAATTTTCCATAACACATATTATATGTGTCATTAAGAGGGTTTAAGTGCAAGATATGCATGATGGAAAGGGGTAATGAGTTAATGTGATTTGTTAAAATGCAAAATGGATGGAAACATGTTGAAACTTGTAAACAAGGTGCTGTTTCGATAATCTTTGTTAATCTCAAAATTTGGGATTGATATATGAAGCTTAAACTCATGAACATGTGCTTAAAGTAAGCACTAATGAAGGAAATGTGAAAAATGGATAAGTAAATGACAGATGAAGGATATATGTTAATGAAAAATATATGGGTTGGAAAACTAAGTTATGTGTAAGCATATGAGATTTGTATGTATAAATGCAATGTCGTCTTTATGCGTATAGGCAAGGAAAAGAATGGAGGAAAATGGATTATGGCGATCTCAGGTAAGCAAGCAAACTTTCTAAAATATCATTTTCTTTCTATGTGATTGATATGATTGAATTGTCTATGTTTATGTTTTAACGAATGGGCAAGCACAAGTTTTGAATATGACGGCTTTAATGCAAAGCCATAAGTTTTGAAAAATGATGACTTTAATGAAAAGTTTTAAGGCTTGCTTCATGGGAAGCAAGTGACACTTCTTAAGATAAATAATTTATCCTAAGTGTTGCCAAGGATGAGAATGCTTCATGTTAATGGAATTGAGAAATTTTGCTTATGAGTAAGCAAGTTCTCCATGCTAATGTTTTTTTTAAGGATTTCATGTTTGATATCGATGATTTTAAGAATTTGCTTTTAAGCAAGCAAGTTCTATATGATATAGTTCAACAACATTTTATACGAAAAAAAGGAAATTTACCCTTTTTCATAAAATATTGTTTGTAAATGAGTTTTGAGTTATTTCTACAATAACTCGTGATAAACAATGATGAAAAAGATTTGTTTTGCTAGGTCAAGATAATTAAATAAAAAATGATGTTTTGCACATAGACCATATGTATTGAAATGATGTTCGAAAAGTTTTGATTTTCTTTAGACAAGGAAATTTATGTTAAAAATATTTATACGGATGTGTTAAAAAGGGATTTATGGATGACCAACCTCCTATGATTGATTTCATAAAATGGTTTGATTTCAGGTTGCTTAATGGCATACAAAAGATTGTGCAATTTCCCTATACGTAAAAATAATAGATATGTGGACAATTATTAAATTTTTATGCCATGGACAAGGGGATAGCATAATTGCATAACTTTTGTAAATAAAAGGCCCTGAAATGGAAACCAAGCAAATATTTGAGAAAAATATGATTTATTTATGAAAATCCAAAGGATTTGAAATTGTTTCATTTAAAAGGATTTTAAGATGTATTGTTCTCAAACATTTCAAATGTTATCAAAATATTTTACTTAAAACGTTTTTAAAGGAATTTAAGGAAGGTCATCCTAAAACTAAATTTCAAATAACAACTTGTTAAAGTGGGTGCGCTCGCTTACAAGTTGACACGGACTGCGGTCTATGATGTGATTTTGAAAATTATTCTTAAATATAGACTTCGGTCTACGATTTTTGTGCATATAGATGCAGGTTGCGGTCTGTGATCCCGGTTTAAAAGGGCATGGGCTGCTGTCTGTGGTTCTTTAAACCAAACGGACTGCGGTTCGTCAGGATAACGTACGGTGCACTTGTACAAGGAATAGGCAGGTTGTAGAGCACGGTTGGGATGACCGGGGCCCACTCTACATAAGGCCAAGTCGCTAAGGGATGACAAGAGTGCCAGCGGCGCCCTCCTTGAGATGGAAGTAGGATAAATAAACAGCCGCTAGGCTAGCGTGTTGTTAAGGATTCTCTTCCAAAAGGTAGCATGATCACTTGCTAAGTGTCACTACTGGATGGGGAGAAATGTATTTGCTTATGTTTTATTTCTGAAAAGCTCAAACATTAGGTCATGAAAATATGATTTTATGAAAGTATCCAAAAGGGATTTTTATGAAATGATTACCCTAAAAGAAAGGGTGTTTTACACACAAGTGTAAATAATAGGAATTAAAGGAAATGTGTTTATGCAAATGCATTTATGAAAATGATTTACGTATTTTGTTTCCCTTGTTTGCTATAAACAAGCCCCAAGACAGGGAATTATGAAAAGGATTTATGTGAAACTTAAGATGGACATAAGAATGCTCATTTCTAAAAGAACCTAAATGATAAGGGATTATGGACGTAAAATGTCCTATGTTAATTTGTTGGATTTTATAATGAAAAATATTTTTGGACATAAAAGTGTCCTTTGCCGAGAAAGGCTTATGTGATTGATGTTTTAGGACATATGAATGTCCATTGCCAAAGGAAATTATGTGAAAAATGTTTTGAGACATAAAGTGTCTCCTGGCTAAAGGATTTTATGATGGTTTATGTTAATGATGAACAAAAGATTTCATGATGGGATTTTAGGACATATATATGTCCTTAAGAAACAGGTGTTCAAGATATTTATGAAAAAGGTTTTCAAGGAAGGTTATGATAAGTTTCATGTACTAAGGTATGCTAATGTCTTTGTGAACTTAATTAGAATTTTAAGTTCTATATATGATTCAAAGATTGAATCTATGAATGTATGGATGTATGGATTGTAAAATGTAATGCTTAAGTCAAGGAAACTTTCACTGTAGAAAGGCATGAAAAATGCTATGAGTTTGTGTATATGAACTTAGTTAGAATTCTAAGTTCCATGTGAATCAAGGACTGAATGTATGCAAGTATGATATGTACAATGATTAAGTGTATAATGACAGGCATGTAAAGATGCTATGAATGAAATGATGAATTTTAATACAAGCGAAATGTCCCAATGTGTGATGATTGTAATGTCAAGTTTATGATTGATGACAGATAAATAAATGAAAAAAATTTAGACGTATTCCAATTAAGAACCCGCCGCGTGATCAGGGCAACAATCCTGATTCACATTTACCAATTGATAGACTTGAGGTAAGAAAGTGACGTATCGGTTCGGGGCGCCACATAATTACCCTAGCTAGGAGCTCATTTAGGGGACAAATTAGCTATTAAAAAATCAAATAAAATTATAAAAAATGTTTGACCGGACATCACTCCATAGCTACATGTTGCTATCCACTTGGTAGGGTCCACTTATCTTTGACTTTTTGGCATTTTCTTGCCATAAAATTAACCCCAAATCACATCCACATCTCCCCATAGCTGCCTAGGTCAATTAAATACATATTTTTCATTTTTAAAAAATAAAAAATTCCATGCAATAACCCCTTGATCGTCCATGTGTGGGCCACCTACTCTACCTCACTTGAGCTAGCCATTTAGCTCCTTAAATCATGCCATTAATCACTTGATTTTATCATGAATTTTGTCAATTAAAGTAATTCATAAAATTCATGTGTAATTATCTCCTTTGGACACATCATTTTTGTCATTAAAAATATAGTGAATCACCTTACTTTAACAAAAATACAAACTTACTTTTTGGTGCACAAAAATCAAAGGTATACACCTTATTTTCGTGCAACCATAATCCCATCATCATTAGCTTAATCAAGCCTTTTATTGCATTCATCCCATAATTTTAGCCGTTCATTTCAAATTTCGTCTCAATCCGACTTTTCTAGCTCAAGTTATGATCATTTGAGGTCATCCTTGGATTTTGATGGTGATGATCGATTTTTTCCCTAATTTCATCATTATTTTCATAATCCAACCTTTACATATGATTAATCACAAAATTATGTGCTTAAATTTTAATTTTCATCTTAAACTGCCTTCCCGGCGTCGAGTTACGCATTTTACTATCTTAAGTCCATAATTACTAACATAATCTCCATTAATTAAATCTTAATATATGAGGTAATTATCCTCAATATATTAACATTCCATAATCATCATTAAGCCTCTTTAATTACATTGATCCATATCGCCTGATATTGATCATTCATAACCACTTGTCCTAATTGCAATAAATCATCAATATTGCTTAGGAAAATCATTTATAATTCATCTAAATCATACATGATTCATATGAATATTCCAAATGCATATACATAAGCCTTGGGACTGGGTATCACAATCCTCCCACCCTTATAAAAGGTTTCGTCCCGAAACCTGTTATATTTCCAATATCGGGGTAAGGTTCATATGAAATAGCCAATCTTATCATTTTTTCTAATACTTCAATGGCTTACTACGCTTCCACTGCGCTACTCTGCCTTGGTGGCATTTTTAGCCTTGGTCCAATAGACCTATCATTTATCTATACAGTTTCCTGTTCCCTGTTCCTATATGGGCTTCTCATTGTAATTGTTCTTTTCTTTATGCCATCCATCTCTTATTCTTATGGTAAGCATACTATTATTCTTATACATAGAGAAATTATAGAATTTCTCATCTTATCATAGGGTAAGATCTAGGCTATCCATTCTTTCATACAAAATAGAAATCCATAGCAATCATTTTATAGAACATTCATATAACATAATACATTCATTTTATAGCATAGAGCAAAGTTTCTCTCACATAAAATTTTATACATGTCTTAGCAAAAGATACTTTTGCTAAACTATACATTCTTTCTCCTCTCATAATGTCTATAACCAAGTTATACTAGCGTAGACTACTTAATAGGAATACCAATATTAAACCGGTCTAATAGATTTTCTTTCTTGTCTCCCTTTCCAGTTTCCATAAATTAGTAAGGGTCCTTATCATTCGTTCTAATCTCATCTCTTATAAACATCATAGAGAGATAATTTCTCTCATACTTATCTTCCAATATAGTCGGAATTGAAGAAAATTTCGGCAATCATTCTTGCCTTCATTTTTCTTCATCTATCTACCATTCATTGCTATGATATACCAACTTCTGTGGTATCATATATGTGTAATCTTCTTTCCTTCCATACATGCTAACTAGTCATGGTTCGCTATACCTTTTTGCAATAATTTGCAGGAATTTTCTATCAATTATAGCTATCGGTTGAGTTGACCTTTCTTACTCCTTTCTTTCCCGACTCCAGATTCCTTAATCTTTAGTGACAAGTTGTCTTTGCCCTGATTGTACATGTTAACTACCAACATGTATTATATCCTGGTGTCTTATTGGAAAATATTTCTTAAAAATTTCACCAAATTACCTTCTTTGATTATGGCATAATAGCCATTAGGGTTTCCTATCACTCATAAGCATTGTCAATCAATGCTTTGACCTTATATAAGACTACATGTTCAAACCTTGAACATATTCTTGGTTTCAGTCATCCACTACTCAAATTGTATAGAATCTGATTTACCTGAGAACTTAGGTGGATACTGTGGCGCCCCGAACCGAGGCATCCACATAGTCCTTACTCCGGGATCTTGTCGATTGGTAAACGTGACTCATGATTGTTGCCCTGATCACGCGACGGGTACTTAATTCGAACTTGTCCAATTTTTTTTTCTTTTCTTTCATCACATAACATATACTCATCATCATTCATAATGGATTCATCCATATCATCATAAATCATCAATTTCTTATATTATTCAAAACTTCATAATTTCATACAACCTATGTCTTTTCTCATCATATCCCATTATGGTATCTATTCATACAAAAATCTACTAACCTTTGTAGATTCCTCTTTTTCTTTAGCAACAAATGCCCTTCATCTCTTGGCTTTCCCTACACCTGTCTGAGGTTGGGAAAACAAAACATGAGTTGAAACTCAATAAGCAAGAATTTTTCATTTTAAATACATTCCTCTCCATTCGATAGAAGACACTTACCAAGTGATCAACTATCAAATGCACAGAAATCTTTTCATAAAAATCATTTCATAAACATTGGATGTGCAAATGCTTCCTTTCCATTCCTAGCATAAACCTTCGTGTGCGGGTACGCTAGCCCAGGGAACATCTCACATAGCATGGTGCAATATGTCGGCTTTCTCCAACTTGGCCTCATCAAGGGGAACCTCTCTTCCTCTTGACGCCTAAATGGTCTCCTACATTCATGACTTTTGATTTTTCCGGCATTATATACCTCTTACACCAGGTGACTTGTCATTCTCATGTAGAGAATTATTTGCACCATCCCTTAAAAATATCATTTTCAAATCCATGCTTTCCTTTTCAATCCATGTATGAAAATGCAATGCATTCATTCACACATAACATTCCTTTGCCTCCACCTCTTGGGAGGACGCTGCCGGCACACAGCCCATACGACTCGGCAGTAGTGAAGGGGGACCCTCTGATCCGCTTTCTACCTCCACTAAAACCTCTTCATTATGCATCATACATGTGTACATATCCATGAACATCACATGATATCACTATACCGGCATGACTTTTCATTAAAACTCATAAACATTCATCATTTCAAAACATTATAGGAATGACTACCCTTAAACACATTTCATAAATACTTCAAAATAAAACATATTTTCAAAAGATTTTGCATGCTTACCTCCTGAGTCCGTGTCCTCCACCTTTTCTTTTCCTGTTTCTATACAGGGAAAAATGATATTTTATCTATATCATTCCATGTCTTAGATTGCTTCCCATGCATGCTTTATGATCGCATATTACCTCATTTTTATAGAGGTTATCCCTTTATAAATACTTGGTCATTACCTCCTTATATGAATTTTTATCCATAAATTCTTAAAAATTAAATCCATACATCCTTATAAAAATAAATCTTAATTTTTCCCAAAATCACGCTGTTCACGTACTGTAGCAGGTTACTGTTCACAATGTGTTGGTTACTGTTCATGAGTTCCAAAAATTGACATTTTTTCTAAAAATAAAAAATACCATGACATAGCTTATGTTTAGTATATCATGGGAAGATTCATGAATTTTGAATTCATCATCATTTACTTGGCCAAATAAATCATTTTCTCCATATATTAAAATTCATCATAATTTCACTTAAGCATAATCCTTAAATCAAAAAATTATGAGATTAATATATCATCATTCCAACATCATAATTATCATAATCATTCATCCCAAAACATCATTTAGCAATATTGGAGCATTATTTGCACATTGTATACATGATTTTCCCGAATGCTCTATCTTTGCTCTAAATTCTTGATATTTTGGCATAATTCAAATTAAGCATTATAACTATACTTATTTTCTCATGTTTAGGCATTATCTAAGCATGGTTTTACCCTACTTAATGTCCAAAAGAAATTTGGGAAGAGTTCCCTTACCTCAAGTGGAGAACTTCCCTTCTACTTGGCTCTCTCTCTCTTTCCTTCTCTCTTTCTTTCTCCAAAGGCCAAAAATGAATTTTGGGGGTTGGAAATGCTCAATGGAGCTGGATTTTGTGCCTTTGGACGTTCACCATGCTCCCCTATTTATAGCATGATATTTTTCATAAAATTATAATTTACCCCTTGCTTGAGGTACTTAATTCTAAATATTTTATTTTCCAATTTCCATGATTTGTTTTGAGCAATGTGCAGCCACCCTAGCTACTATTCATGCCCCCTAGCTGTAGCTATTTATTTATGATTTATGATTTATTAAAATTAATTATTTTAAGCTAATTAAATCTCAACCATTGATTCTTGATAAGATGATTTCAGACCAATGGATTTTGGCCCAAAATTCAAGCCTCCAACAACCATTGCGGATTTTCATTAATTATTTAATTTTTTTAATTAGTTAAAATTAACAAAGTCAAACTTGAAATTAATGAAAAAGAAAATTTATTTTTTGATCTTCTAATGACGTTTCATCATGACCTCTGATTCATGGTTTTTGTCAAATCCTAAACCATTCATCATGTTCGACATAAATAATTGGCCATCCATAAAAAAATTTACTTCAATCCGACGTCCGGATTGTAATTTATGAATTTTTCTTTATTTTCTCCAAAATTTTCACTAAAATACGAAATTCCATTAAAATATAAAAAAGTATTGCTATTTCGTCCTGTAGTGATTAAATATCTTTTTTCGTCTTTTTGTGATTAGGTTAATCCAAGTGATTAACTCTTAATCACGTGTCTTAATTCCAAGGTTACTACTCACATGCACTATTCATCCGAATTTCATTATTAATTATTTTAACCTCTATTCCCACATATTTTCATACTCATGAATGTATATTTTCCTAATATATTACCTAGGGTTTACAACCCTAGGATTTTATATACGTGTCTAAGATCGGGGTTTCATAGATACTGAGCTAGAAAGGCATTAATAACCTTTCCGTTTACTTCTATCTTATTATTATTAACCCTTAAAGGTTTGGGTACTAGGTTAATAATTATTACATGTACTGGTCCGTCACTTCTACCTTTTTTTAATTGGTTCTGTTGGGCTTTTCCCAAAGGCCTTGTATTATTCTTCTGTCTGGGCCGCTCAATCTCGAGTGGCCTACTTGCACAGCTCCTTCTAAAGTTGCAGTTATCCTTTCCTCCACTCTTTTTACCTGTGAGGTATTTTTATAGTGGTAACACCTCCAATCATTTGACTCAGGGTTCATAGTAGCCCATCGTTGACGAGTTCATGGACTCACTCGTCCTGGTCGTTTAGATTTGCTACTGGCTTCTCTTCTTTTCCTATTGACTCATATCTGCAACTGTCTTTCCCTTGTTCAAAAACTAAGGTGATAGGCATGTTGTAGAATGCAACATATAAAATCATATTAGTATAATCGTATCTTATTATAGAATCATGCATATCATATCTATTCAATCATATAATCTAGAAAGATCAATGACCTTTCTTTTTTCATATAACTTAGAATTTGAATGAAATCAAATGCACCTATATTTTCATAACATCAAACATCATACATTTATAAAAATCAATAAGGAAACTCTTTTTTTTCCTACCTTTTTCATTTCTATTTTCACCTTTCGTAGTGTAAGGTTATTTTTCCTTACACATACAGATTATATTTACAAAATCTGTCATTTTCTCATAATCATAATTCTAGACCAACAATCACTTAGAAAGTTGGCGCATTCATGCCTCCCATATGTCGCTATGGCGACACCTTAAACATATAAAAGTATAGCACAGTCCTGTGCTACCTTAAGTAAGGTATAATTTACCTTAGGTAAGGGGGGTCTCTATATAGGGTTCCATTATTCAACCCATCATCTATTCCTATTCCCTTTATCCTTTGTCTTTTCTTAGATTCTCCTACCTCCTTCATCTCATCTGACCTTATATCATTTTTCCTTCATATACCATCTACAATATCAAACATAACAACCAGCTACATTTCGTTAAATGGCCATATCCTTGTGTCACAATGACATATAGTAAAAGACAATACATATCATATATGTCTTATAACCTCAATCTATCTCTTTCATCATTTTCTATTTTTCCTCTACGTCTATCTATCAATCCTTAGTAAAATATCATCTTTGTGATATCAAATCTTTTCTTACCATGCCTATTTACCAATCCATACTCTGATACCAACTTCTGTGACATCAGACTTATCCTTTTATCATCCTTTATTTTCTCCTTCCCACGCCTGTTTACCAATCCTTGCTCTGATACCAACTTCTGTGGTGCCCGAAATCGAGACGTCACTTCCTAACTTAAAGATCTTATTGATTGGTAAATGTGAATCAGGATTATAGCCCTGATCACGCGGCGAGTTATTAATTTAACCTCGTCCAAATTTTTTTTTTCTATCGTCATTCATTTCCTTGCATTCTACATCATTCATCATACAAATGACAATACACTTGTAATAAATTTCATATTTCATTTCATAATATCTCATTATAATTTTCTACAATAACATTTTACATCCATACATACATACAGTCAATCATTAAATCACATGGAACTTAAAATTCTAATTAAGTTCACATCCACATACCTTAGAACTTTAAACCATGTTATCCATACATCATGGCTACCATTACATACCTTCCTTCATAGCTTAGATTTGCATCCTCTTGAGTTTCCCAGTACCGATTTAAGGTTTGAGAAAATAAAATGTGAGTGACAACTCAGTAAGCAAGTATTTTATCTTTTAAGGCAAGACTTCCTTTTAAAATATTTTCCTTAAACATATTGAACACCTTTTTACTTGAGGACATATATATGTCCTATAACATTGACGTGAAATCCTTTGTTCATAAGGAAAATTCTATGTCTTAGAACATTTTCATAAACACCATTCTTAAAATCCTTTACAAGCCACGTCTGGGCTTGTTAAGGCAAAACATTGGTGTTTTACCTTCATTAATTTATTTCCTTTAGTCTTGTATGAACATTTATAATGTTCCAAGACATTTACATAAAATCGTCTTTTGCCATAAAATATTTTCTTATAAACCTTTGGCAAAGATGGACATTCTTATGTCCTAAAACACTTTTCATTTAAGACCTTTGGCGATGGACATTCTTATGTCCAAAAATATTTATCATTCAAATTCTTTGGAAATGGACGTTCCTATGTCCAAAATCAAGTTTGACATATATCCTTTTCATAATCCCCATCTTGGGGCTTGTTTATAGCAAACAAGGCATAAAACACATTTTTCTTGTAAAACTTTTTTCATAATTCCCATCTTAAGGCTTGTTTATAGCAAACAAGATATAAAATACATAAACACTTTCTTATAAGCATTTGTATAAAAATATTTCCTTTCATCCTTGTTATTTACGCTTTTTGTGTAAAACACCCTATCGTTAGGGTAACCATGTCTTAAAATCCATTTAAGATAACTTTTCATAAAAATGCTTTTATGTCCCAATCTTTAGGCTTTTCAAAAGCAAAACATAAGCAAATGAATTTCTCTCCATCTAGTAGTGACACTTAGCAAGTGATCACTCTACCTTTTGGAATAGAATCCTTAACAGCAAACTAACTAGTCGGCTATTTTCTTCATCCTGCTCCCATCTCAGGGAGGGCGCCGGAGGCCTCCTTCTGTGGTGCCCGGCCCGAGCGTCACATCCTTACCTAAGGATTTATCGATTGGTAAATATGAATCAGGATTGTTGCCTTGATCACACGACGAGTTCGTATTGGATATTTATCCAGTTAATCCTAACTCCTTAGGAGCTTATATCATTCCACTTGTTTCAAGTTTCCATCAAATGCCTTTCTCGGCCATTATGTCATTTGAGAATTACACATGTCATCTCATAACCTTCATTCTTATTCATATCATGATATTTCATGCCTTAGCATTTACTCATAAAAATTTTTCCGCCAATCCATAGGCATAAAACATCACATAATTCTTCTACAAAATCAAATAACAATTTAATTGTTAACATTCATATAACCATTCAACCCTTAGGTTCATACATAGGTAACTCGTAGAAATCCATTCATCCTTGAATCTCCACCTGTGCTCCTTGCCTCCTTCCTTTCACCTGTCTATGGGTTTGGAAAACAAAACGTGAGTCGAAACTCAGTAAGCAAGCTTAGGGTTTTCATGCAATTCATTTTGAAAGCAACACTCTTTAAAAACATTTTCCTCCATTCAGTAGAGACACTTAGCAAGTGATTAACTACCTGCGGAGCAGAAACTTTTTCATAAACCATTCAAACACTTTTCGTAAACATTTCATGAAAATCATTCATGAAAAACCATTCGCGTAAACCATTCGTAAACATTTCATAAACATTGGATGTGCAAATTCATCATTTCCATTGATGACGTTATCCTTCATGTGACGGTACGCTAGCACGGGGAACACTCTTTCATAGCATGATCCTTTCCATCCTTGGCGCCGGACCTACCGACTTGGCAACATCAAGGGGGACTCCTTGTCCAATTACTACCTCAACTAGCCAACCTCACCGGTCCTTTCCGACTTGGCGACGTCAAGGGGGACTCCTTGTCCACTTACTACCTTGACTAGCCTACTTGATTTCCATTCCATGCATGACTTTTAGTCACCCCGGCATTATATACCTCCTTACACATGGAACTTGTCATTCTCATGTAGAGAATTCTTTGCACCATCCCTTTTAAACACAGTTTCAATGAAACATCGTATAAACCCATGTTTCAACACATTTCATGCACAATTGCAAAACCATAAGCAATCATTTATTTCAACAGAAATAAACATTTCAATCTCATAAAAACAAGGAATGGCCATCCTTAAATACCTTGTAATGAAAACCAAAATCATTTAGAAAGCTGCTTGCTTACCTTGCTTGCTTAGCTTCCCGTTTCGCTTATCCCTTTGCCTTTGCCTATACATATAAGAATGATATAACATTCATATATTTCCTTTGCTTGCATTCAACTCAGTTTTCCAACCCATTTGCATTAACATAAATAATTCCTTCGACTTCTCAAGTCATTATACCCATATAGCACATACTTATTGATGAGCTTTTACACACCCTATTTAATCCCATAAATAGGTTAATCATCCAATCGCTTAATAATCATTCAATAACCATTATTTAATGGCTCATTATCTTCCTTAAGTCATTTTCCACTTATGCATGTCTATCCTTTCACATATGCCCATTTGGCAACACATATATGAGGCCTTTAATAAAATTTTCCAAGTCAGAAATTTAATCCAAATTTCAGCATGATAATTATCCTTAATTATCACTATACTTAGGGTATTTTTATGGAATTTAAATCCACTAATCATAGGTTTCCAAAACAGCAACTTTGGAACCCATTTTTCACCCATTTAACGTGTCTCTTGACACATAACCATAAGCAGTTCAATAAATCCGAATTTTCAGTAAATAATCCCACTTTTCCTAACCCAAATTTAGGATATTAATAAATATATCAATTTGGTTCATTTCTACAGAGATTTCATATTTCTTTTTGATTTTCTTCTCAAACTATCCACATATGCTGAAATTAGGTGTACTGAAATCTCAAAATCTTGAATTAATATCAAATCAAGTATTTTTGATCTGAAATTTCTACCATACCTCAATAAATACATTAATTAACCAAAATAAATATTTCCAGCACGAAATATTTAATATTTATATTTATTTTGGTATTTTTACTTTGCTGAACAGCAACATCTAATTTCAGACAGCCTGAATGACGTTTTTTATGGGATATATTTATACCCATAAAAACCTAATTTTTAATTTTTTTATATGATCCTAAATATTTATTATATATCTTATAAAATTTTCACCTCAAAATTCATTGCATAAAAATTATTACAAATCATTTTCTACAGCTGATCCTGTCACCCGTTTTACCCTGTTTGGGCTAATATTATCAGATTTTTAATTTGCAAATTAATTATCTTTTTAACATGAAAATTGGATATTTCCTTAATCACCTCATAGGTATTATTCCCAAAACTTTTCAGGCTAAATTTCATTCATTTTCTATTTCGTCCATATTTTAGTTTAGAACATCAAATAACTTCCAGATTTGAGACATAAAATCAAGATAATCATATACTTACTTGATTAAATGATAATCCCTCTTTTCCCCCTTCTTTTTCTTCTCTTTTCTTCCTCCTTGGTGGCCTAGATCTGGGACGTGAGCACTGCCTTGGGGATATGGGATTTCAGCACTTGGAAATTTCTCAAAATCTCTCTCTCATATGGACGTGTATAGGTTATATATATTGCTAGATTTTTCCAGCTGTGGGGCCCACTTGGTGCTGCAATTCCACACTCCTTAAATTCTCCCTTATCTACCATATGTGGTGGCACATTTACATCCAAGTAAAATCTGGTTTTACCATTTACAAAAGTAAAAAAATCTACTTTAATCACAACCATCCACTTGTCCACAATTGCCCTTCTTTGCTTAGCCCTTAAGCAACTTTTATTTGCTCTCCAAGAAAGCCATTTTCCATCATAATTAGCTTAATCCATTCCATTCATCTCATAGATTTCATAATTTTATTCCATCATTTCAAATTTCATCTCAAACCGACGTTTCTACGTCAAGTTATGACCACTTGAATATATCTTTTGGATTTGGGATAAAAATAATTAATTATCACCCTAATTCCATCATGATTCCCTTAATCCAATCTATTCATAAAATTGGGCTCACCGTCGTGAGCTTACCTTTCAAATTTCATCGAAATCCGCCTTGTAGGCGTCAAGTTATGAATTTTCCATCATTTTCCACCTTAATTCCATAATTACACTTTAATCTCCATAAATTAAATCATGATTATTAACATGATTATTCATGACACCTTGTCACCCTTAAGTCCTCATTAAGCCCCTCGGGTCATACCGACT
Organism: Annona cherimola; assembly: GCA_030490835.1. NCBI lineage: Eukaryota > Viridiplantae > Streptophyta > Magnoliopsida > Magnoliales > Annonaceae > Annona > Annona cherimola. The sequence continues at coordinate 41,138,814 of CM059976.1, forward strand.
CACTTTGGGCTTCGGCAATTAAATTTTTAATCACCGTTTCCAATGGAAACCCTAATTCAAAATATCATAAAATTCTAAAATCTTCCAAAAATTCCATTTAATTCACATGTAAGTCACATGTACATGTTCGATGCACATATTAAATCCTCCTTAGATTGGGGTTTCACACCTGCCATCCCTTAGCGACTTGGTCATATGTTGAGTGGGCCACATTATCCCGACCGTGCTCTACTACCAGCCTATTCCTTTTACTGGTGCACTATACATCCTTATCACAGACCGCAGTCCGTTTGGTTTAGAATATCACAGATCGTAGCCTATGTCCTTTTAAACCAGGATCACAGACCTCAGTCTGCATCCATAACTTTAAAAAAACATCACAGACTGAAGTCTGTGTCTTTTTAAAACAAATCATTTTGAAAAACACATCACAGACCACAGTCTGTGTCAACTTGTAAAGCGAGCGCACCCACTTTAAACAAGTTGTCATTTGAAACCTAGTTTTAGGATGACCTTCCTTAAATTCTTTTAAAACCATTTTGAGTAAAATATTTTGATAAGAATTTAAAATGTTTGAAAAATAATACCTCTTAAAACCCTTATGAAAGAACTTCAAAACTATTAGATTTTCAAAAATAAATCATGTATTTTTCTAATATTTTCTTGATTTTCATTTCAAGACTTTTTGCTCACAAAAGTTATGCAATTATACCACCTCCTTCTCAACCACCTTAAAATCAATTTATTGTCCACATATCTATCTTACCATTTTTACATAGAGTGGCGCTTGCATAATCTTTTGCATGCCATTTAGCAACCAAAAATCAAACCATTTTATGAAATCAACATATGAGGTTGGTCATCCTTAAATCCCTTTCAACACATCCGTATAAATATTTTTCAAGACATTTTCAAAATAGATTTCCTTATCTAAAGGAAATCAAAACTTTTTCGAATATCATTTCCAAAACGTATGGACTATGTCCAAATCATCATTTATATTTAATTATCATGACATAACAAAACCAATCTTTTTCATAAATAAAATCTCCTTCTTCTTTTTGTTTCATAAATGTAATTAATTATCATAAAACATCATAAGACAAATTCAAAATATATTTACAATTGTGGCTTTGTGAAAAAGGGTAAAATTCTCTTTTTTTTATAAAATACTTTTGAAATAACATCATAATAAACTTGCTTATTTAAAAGCAAATTCCTAAAACCATCAGCATAAATCAATAAAATCCTTTAAAACAATCATCATGGAGAACTTGCGTAATAAGCAAATTTCTCAATTTCATTAACATAAAACCTTCCCAACAGTGGCAACACTTGTGATAAATATTTATCTTAAACAGTCTCGCTTACTTCCCATGAAGCAAACCTTAAGACTTTTCATTAAAGCCATCATTTTCCAAAACTTGTGGCTTTGCATTAAAGCCGTCATTTTCAAAACTTGTACTTGCCCACTTGTAAAATATTCATAAAAACATCGGCATATCATCATTTCATCATATAAAGAAAAATCAATAATTTGAAAGGTTCGCTTTCTTACCTGAGATCGCCATAATCCTTTTCTTCTATTCTTTTCCTTGCCTTTGCCTAGATAAATGAAAATAATATTTCATTTATTCACATTAACTTCAAATGCATATATCCCTTAGGTTTTTCAACCTACATAAATCTATTTGGACTAGCTTTACTCACTTGTCTTTCAAGTCGGGTATTCATACGTAT